>JAURVB010000394.1:0-12845 GCA_033002965.1 Piper betle
AGGTCGTAAATATTACTTGACTCGTCTCCGGCTCGAGTCAAGTATAATAACTAAGTCGTATTAAATCCTAAAAAATTCATAAAAATCGGGAAAAAATCCCGTAAAATCAAACAACACCACAATATTATAATGATATGCTCTATGACTAACAACCCACCCAGACTGCCCGAACGTGTCCTAACGCGGTAAATGGCCTAATACTAATTCTACGATCCACTATATATAAAAATAATAAAAAAATGACTGGCATACTCTCATATATCTGATAACTCATTCTGTTCTGCTGTGTTCATGACGTTATCATCATATACTTGAGTATGCATGACCCTCATAGCTCATACACGCGACTGGCATCGGCTCGGTACACGTGTCCTGAAACTGACTCAACTCGAAAAATAACGGTCGACCCGACCGGCTCTGAATATAAAACCCTAACTCGAATCGTGGGTTTTACACCACCCTTTCAACAGTAAGCAGTTTATATTTATATCAATAAAAATAGAAAATATAATCAAAACATGACATTTCTCTCAGCATTTCAATTATCGTCACTTTCTTCATCTTCTGAACCAAGTATAGACTCCATTGCTCAACTTGTTCATTTCTTTTCATAGTTTTTCAATCACATGTAAAACATTCATATGCATTTACAAAAATCACATTCAAGTTTGCATTCAATTACATTTGTAATTGGACAGGTATATGTGTACCCAATTTCATTGTTGCTCCTTCGTGGTCCTGACAGCGCTCAATCTTCAAGGTTCTCACCTACACAGATAATAAAAAGACGTCAGTAACGAGCATTACTGGTCTAGAAATAATTAAAAACAAATTAACACAGGAGAGTTGACCTTCATGTTGAATGAAAACATTACTATTCTTCCTCATAAAATCTCTCATAAGGGCAATAATTAGGAGTCATCGGCCTTGCGTGACAGCGTCCCCTTTCTGTCTTATCTTGTTCCTGGGCAACTTTAAATTATCTATTTCTTGGGAAAATCAATCTCTATTTTTTCAGTCGTATACATCCTCTGTATCATTCCCTGAGTACAAAGATTGAGTATTTTCAAGCATGTGCCTTCAATACCATTTGAAATTACAAGTCTAGACATGCGCTGCATAGTAGTACCCATAAACCTCCACACTTCTCTGGGTTTGAGGAACTCAGACATAGAGTTATTAAGATCCCTCGGGAATGGAATTGAAGCTCACCAATTCCAAAGCATGCTTTGACGAACATACGTTCTATCTCAACACGTAGTCGTTGGTCTTCCTTTGTTTCATATCTCACTGAAAACTCGAAAAAACTACATGTACATAGGCCTAGATAGGGATTACAATAAAATAGGCCGGAAGGCATCGTGATCTGGATCTGAGTTTTCAAAAAATAAACTCAAGGGATCTCATCCTCAAGGGCTATTAATCTAAAAATTTCATTCGACTAAATAACTCGTGTGGAATGGGATACAATAAATCCACCACTCGACATGTCCACTTGTTAAAACAAAACACAATAGAGTATAGAAGTCAAACCATAAGCAAGTCCTAAATGGAGCTAATAAAAGCTCCAATCGTGTCCACACGCTTAACCGGCGAGCTCCTACTCCCTACCTAGACATCAAACTAAAGGCTAATGCCCGCTTATGATGCATTCACACATCCTATAGCACACACACACACACACACACATCAAGACACAACTCTTATCAAATCATATGTCAATCTATATTAGATTTCCTACGCTACGTTGAATTAGATTATTATACTTACTTAATTTACTTAATTGGTTCTTTAGCGTTCATTTCAATACCATACAATCATGGAATTTATTTTTATTTATAATAAAAATATTCAACACATCAATCAATCAATCTTAGCAAGTTGTGCTAATAATTATACTTTTAAGTAATTAAGTCAAAGTTAATTATACTTTGCATCGTCGACAATTGGCAACGGCTAGGGTTGTCTAGCGACTCGAGACTCAAATTTGGCACCCGACAGCATCCAAAGCTCAATAGTTCGACTGGACTGGATGAATAGGCTAACGATCCTACAAATTTAAGTAAATCCGATTTTTTGGCAATTTCCTGTGGTTTTTTGGCAGTTTTCAACAGTTTTCCAACGACTTTTTCTGACGAGGCAATCGAGGCTATGGGTTGGCACCGGCTCGGCGAACTCAACCCAATGGTGGTGGTAGTGAGGGAGACAACGGCGGCAACAAGTTGGCCAGGGTCAGTCGTCTTGTCCGATCGGCCCCTGGCCGGCTTTGGCCGTGGCGCTAGGTGTAGGGGAAAGCTTGGCTAGGTCGAGGGGGAGGCGTTGGTGACATGGTAACAGTGGAGCGGCGTAGATGGCGATGAATTGATGCCATAATGGGGATCGCAATCATGCGGCTCCCATTTCGTCGTGGAGGTTGGGCGGTGGCTGGGAATACTGAGGATGGCACCACAACGACTCAGTGGCTGGCAGTGGTGCAGCTGTCAGAGGTGGCATCGACAGCAAGGACGGGGGCGGTGTCGAGGGTTTGGGGAGAAGAAAGAGTGGAGTAAAGTCTTGAGGGCAATCTCGTAAATCAAAATTGACTCAACTCCGACTTTAGTTAAAAATAATAACTAATTCGTAATAAATCCTTTAAAAATCCAAAAAATAAGAAAAAATCTCATAAAATATAATACACACTATAACATCACAATGACATGTTCTATAACCAATAACCCACTCAAGCTACTATATAACGTGCCCTAATGCATTATTTGGACTAAAATAATTATGCGATCAAATATATAAAAAAAATAACTGCATACTATCATATATTCTAATAACTCATTTCTCATCTTTTTTACATTATCATCAGATACTCAGGTACAGTTGACCTCAATCTCTCATAACACACAGCTAACCTCAACTAAGCACACAGTCGTGAGACTAACTCGACTCGAATCGACAGTTAAAACAACTAGTTCGCAAATGTAAAACACTGACTCGAGTCACGAGTTTTATAGTAGATTTAGATATATCTAATAGAATTTGAATTACAAAAAATCAAAATATTTTAATTACAATTTGGAGATTTTGATTACAAAAAATTAAAATAAATTGCAATGAAAAAAGTATTTTATCATAATTCTTTATGATCTTAGACTAGAACATCCTTTACGGACTCTTGATGTCAATATTAGGTATTAATATAATTAATTAGAACTAAAAAAGAATAAGAAATAGGTGAATTGATGTGGAAAAGAATGACAATGACAAGAATGCTAAGAAAAGAGGGGGAAAAAACTTGAAAAATGTCACTTGATATAATTGTGGTGGCAAAGGACATTTTACAAATAAATGTGCTATGCAGAAGAAGGTTTGTCCTTTTTTAAATATTTCTGATGTGTTTATATCTAGAGGACTCTCATCCTGTTTGGATTGTTGATTCAAGTGCAACATACCACATAAACAAAAATAGAGCCAAATTTTGAAATTTCGTCGAATTCTACTGATGGACAAGATGGATCTATGTAAGAAATAGCTCTAGGGTTGTTGTCTTCGGCATAGGCACATGTAAATTTCAAATGCAGGGAGGTTGCACGTTAATGCTCAATGATGTCCTATTTGCTCCAAAAATAGAGCATAACTTAATTTCTATTAGAATTCTTTTATAGATTCATTTTATTTTGAATTTTAAAAGTCTTTCAATGACTATTCTTCATGGGGATATTTATTTTGGTTTTAGATTTATATTTGATAATTTCTTTATATTAGACATTGATGATTCTATTTCTCAAATAAATTATGATTATTCGTTAATCGCTTCTTCAAACAATGTTTTCGTTGATGCGAATATATGGTATGCATGATTAGATCATGTAGGACAAGATTGATGATGTGTTTAGTTTGTGAGGGTCTTTTAGAACCCTTAACTAATATCGATTTGCCCATATGTGAACATTGTTTAGCCGGTAAATCTACTAGAAAATCTTTTGGTAAGGCCACTAGGGCAAAAAATCCATTGCAATTAAATAATTTCGATATTTGTGGTAAATTAAATGTTAAAGTTAGACATGGTGCTCAATACATCATCACATTTTGAGATGATTTCTTAT
Source organism: Piper betle (assembly GCA_033002965.1). Lineage (NCBI taxonomy): Eukaryota > Viridiplantae > Streptophyta > Magnoliopsida > Piperales > Piperaceae > Piper > Piper betle. The sequence continues at coordinate 4,095 of JAURVB010000394.1, forward strand.
GTTTTGGTGAGGTGTACCTTATTTCACATAGATATGAAGCATTTAAATGTTTCAAACATTTTCAGCACATGACAGAAAATCAACTCAACACCAAAATTAAGACTTTGAGAATTGCTCGAGGCCTTGGATACCCATCTAATCAATTTAGAGAGTGGTGTGAAGAGAATGAAATTAATCATCAATTGTCTATTCCATACACTCCTCAACAAAATGGAGTTGCTCCCACAAGTAATTGTATAAAATTTTTTTCATCCAATTCATCATTTAAAAATGCGGTTTGGATGTCCATTTGATATAATTCTAAATCCAAACGTGGTAAAACAGCTATAAGAAGTAAAATTGAAGTGAATCGAACAATCAGAGAGAAAGTCTCTTCATAATTGATTCCTTCTTGTTGCGTATAACCTGTAACACTCAAAATCCGGTTCACGCTCGTGAACCAAACTAACATGTTACATGCCCCGATTAGGTCGACTAACCTGAACTTGTGCGAATCTAATTTTGGCATTTTAAGATAAAGATACAACTTGTCATGCATGAATAAATGCACAAAACCCTAACATGATACTAAATGGATGACATGCAAAATTAATTTACATGCCAATACAATTACAGTTAAAAATCAATAAAAATTCTAAAATAAAACGGACATAATCTCCCCTAAAAGTGCAATTAGTGGTCACCCTGTAAAAATACTATATACAAACATATATGCATATATCAACCATTTCATTCACACAAAATCTAATCTATTGTATATTTATTCTGAAGCTTTCTAAAGCTTGGGTCTCAACCCACCTATAAAATCTATTCACATTTCGCATCATATCATCATGTCTAATATTTGATCACATCATATTACCATGTCTTAGTAGTTAATCAAATCATTCTCAATTTAATAACATCATAACCAAAATATTAACCACTCTATCGGCTGACATATGTGTGCAAGCGACTTCATTGCTCCTCCACCTAGGCTGGCACATCCAACTCATGATTATCACCTACATATAATATAAAAACACGTTAGTAACAAACATTACTAGTCCAAAATATAACTATAACAAATGGCCTATGAGAGCAAACTCTCATATAAAAGAAAACATTCGTGTACTTCTCATGAACTCCCTGAAAGGCACCTACTGAGGAGGCACTGGGCTATAGACCCGGTAGCATCCCAAACTGTCTACTTTGCTAATACCTCTTTCGACATTTTTCTCAAGTCCATCGAGACTACATGTATATCCTAAACCCTCTCCTTGCCTTCATAATTCTCCTGGCCTTCTCTCAGGCAATCGCCTTTAGTATCCTTTACACTACAAGTCCAGACATGCGCTGTACTTAGTAATACCCATAAACCTCCACGTTCTCTGGGTGTGAGGAACTCAAACACGAAGTTGTCAAGATCCCTCAGGAATGGAACAGTCCCCTCACTAATCTAAAGCCCGCTTTGATTATCACGATATCCGCTCATGGTACGTGCAAGTCAATTTCTCCATCTCTCGTCTCACTGAAAACTCGATAAAATTATATATATAGGCTTGGGAATGGATTCATATAATAGGCCCGAAGGTAACTTATGGTGGATCTTGTTTTCAAAATCATCCTTGAGGGTTTATTAATCTAGAAAACTATTCGGCTAAATTGCCCGAGTTATGTGGGATCCGATAAAATGCCACTTAACCTGTCCTGTAAATAATAAAATAAGCACACAATAGAAGAGAGTGTAAAATAGAGACGAGTCCTAAACAGATATGGTAGAAGCTCCAAGTATGTCATCGTGCTTAGGCGGCGAGCTTCTACTCCGTACCTACACATCAAATGTAGAAACTAACGCCCGCTAACTAAATGATGCATCAACTCGACATGACTATTACACTCACAACATAGTCCACATCCATAAATGTAAAAACATTTCTAACTCATCCTATTCATGTCAATTTTGTTATATTTTTCTAATCTACGTTGCAGTCAATTAGCATGCTCAATTTTAATTTACTTAATTAGATCACTAACATTCATTCACTATTAATCACATCATGCAATCATCACTTCATTCATAGTAATACGTTTATCATGATAATTAATCAATCTTAGCATGTTGTACTAACAATCATCAATTTTAAACCATTAACTCAGAAGTAATTATACCTTTCGTCGTCGACAATCGGCAACGGCTAGGGTTTTGTTGTGAGTCTCAAAGCTTGAATTTGGCACTCGTCGGCGTCTGAAATTCGATCAAGTTCAACCGGATAAGCTCCGCAGAAGATCCAGCAAGTCCGGTTTTCTAGCATTTTCCAATGGTTTCCCGGCAGCTTCTGGCGATTTTTCGGCAGCAATCTCCGACGGCGTCTACTGGCAAAATAGCAGGGGTATTGGGTACCATTGGAACCAGCTCGGAGAGCCTGATGCGTCTATGATGTCGACATAGTCAATGGAGGTGGTGGCTCACCAAAAAATGGCTAAACAAAGGTGGTCGGTAGTGGGTGACTAGATTTAGCCAGCTTGGGCGTCAATGGACTCCCCTCCGATCGGGAAAGGTTGTGAGAGGGTCGGCAATGCTAAAGAGGTGACTGGACAGCAATGGCGACGGCCGCCGGTGCTGGAATCAACTATGCGAGCTCGTCGCTAGGTGTGGCGATTCCGGCTTCATGAAGGCCGGGTGACGGTCGGGGCGCTCGGGGCATCACGGCAACACCACAGCGGAGCTCGGCGGTGACAAGTAGACGCAACAACAATCAGGGTTTGGGGAAGAAGACGTCGGGGGAGAAAAGAAAAGGGCTCGGTGGCAAACTCATAAATAAACTTACTCAACTCCATCTCGAGTCAAAAATAATAACTAGTTCGTAATAATTCCCAAAAAAATACAAAAAATAGGGGGAAATCTCATAAAATATATCACACACTATAACACCACAATGACATGCTATGTAATTATTAGCCCACCCAAACTGCCCCATAATGCGTCCTGATGCGGTAACTAGCCAAAAACTAATTCTATGATCCACTATGTATAAAATAAAAAGATAAACTTGCATACTCTCATGTATTCTGATAACTCATTTTTTCTGTTGTATTCATGACGTTATCATCATATACTTAAGTACGCATGACCCTCATTACTCATACACACGACCGGCGTCGGCTCAGTGCAAGTGTTTTGAAACATACTCAACTCAAACTGACAGTTGAACCGATCGGTTCATAGGCATAAAACCCTAACTCAAATCATGGGTTTTACATAATCTATAGCTACTAAGTGAGTTTTATATCGTTCAATTGTATCGTCAGCTTTTCTTTTGATTTTCAAAATTCATTTGTTACAGATTATTTTTTGCTCTTTAAAAAGATCAACTAAAGTCCAAATTTTATTGATTTTTATTTACTCTATCACATCCTTCATTGCCTTTTTTCACATATCACTAGTAGAACTTGAAAGTCTTTATTAGATATTTTTAGGTTCATCTTCATCAATAAATTTAACATGTTCATTTATCCTTAAAACATTAAGTCTGTATGATGATGATAAAGGACATGCGCTCTATGTGAGATATATTTTAAGTGAATATCTATCCACCATAGCATGTGATTCATACTATGTTTGCTTTTTGACCAAGGATAGTGTGAGAATGTACTCTCTTCCCCACTAGATGAGATTCTTGAAGCAAATGCGTTTCTCATGCACCCTTAGTGACTTTCAAATATATTTGATATCATTAATTAAAGTTATTTTTTTTAATATGCTACCTACGGCTATGAATAATTTAGCAATATAGGATATGTCTAAGAAATAATGTTGGTTATCAAAAGAAATATATGTACGAAAGGAAGATTATTTTAAAATTGTATCTAAGTTATAATAGTTACTATGTCTTTGTGACTAAATAATTTGGATAACAGTAGTGAAGTAAAAATTATTGAGGGATATATGATTCTTACTATAATATAGGGCACAACATAAACATCTAAGTCATTAAGTATCCTTAATAGGTGTTTTTTGTGCATCATTGTTTTTGCAGGTCGTACGACTTAGTTTTTATATGATCTCCTCTATAATTTATGTTAAATGAATTATATTTCATGTGCGATTGTGAGATTAAATTTGATGACACCCATGAATTAAGAATATCTTCTATTATGTGCGAGCAGGAGGTGCTGGCGTATATGATATAGATACACCCATAATAGTATGCCCCATCCAAATCTTAATAAATATATTTGATAGATTTGATGTAAATCTATGTATAGATATATACATATCCCTATACATAGATTTTATGTAAATCTATGTATAGATATATACATATCCCTATCTAGTAAGAAAAATAATTATCATCTCTTTTATATAAAGATATATACATATAATTTTAGAAAAAGAAAAACATTATTTTGCAGATTTACAGAGAAGGAAAGATGGGTTGTGAAAATAGGTTTGGTTCTATTAATCAAACCTGATCTTGGAAAACTTGAAAGTCAGATTAAAGACTTAGACTTAGGCATCCTACATCGATTTAGGTATTTCTTATTCTTATTTTAATTCTAATTAATTATATTAAGATCTAATTGTATCTAACACGGACTGTCATATATGAATGCAAAAAGAGAACAGATTGATGTTGTAATGTGTAAAAAGAAGGGGATGGTGTGGTATATTAAGGTTAGTGGATAGCTACTATATATATATATACGTACTTGAGTACATACTATTTTCCTAGTTTAACAAGAACTCACCCAAAAATTTGGTGTTTACCAAGTTCTATTCCGACGATGGTACATGTAGCACTACTTTTTTAGGTCTCAAAAACCAATCTGATCCATACAACAAGGCTTGATAATGTAGGAATCTAGAAATTAGCTAGAAGCAATTTGCAGTAGGTCTTCGACATTGAGAGCCCAAATGAACCAAGAACAAATTTTGTTTGCAGTGATGAAAATCTTAATTACTACCCCCCACCCCCAAAAAATAGAAAGCTAAGAACAAGTTTGTTTGATTCTCCTTAAGCTTGTCACTCCAATTTGAGATCACCAAGTTTCTTACTCAACTTGTTGGTATTCTTCTCATAGTACTCGTTCAATTCGTCTTGAACAGCTGATGTGAGACTACTAGGATCAAAGAACACATCCCTTGACAAGCTCTTTAGAAGTTTCACAGCCTCTTCATCGCTCAAAAGGGTGCTCTGTAGCAACCCCCGTGTCTTGAGCAAGGCAGCATCTCTACCTGTGCTAACAAGTCCGGACATGAAGAGCATGAAGGTACTCATGTCATGGCCGGAGCCTGGCCTGAGACGCTCAAAGGCATTGCAGTTGAAGAAGATATTGTCTGCACCACCCTCAATTGCAAAGATGGGGAAGCTTAGGACTTTGTCCTCAAAGCTGTGACCTTAATGCTCATGGTCTCGCTCTTTTTGAAGACAACAGCAACATCTGAGAGGTCGGTGACAGACCGAACCGTCTTGGTCACCTCTGCCTTGGGGATGAAGGGGATGTGATCCCATGGATCAAAGATGACGGCCTTCCTAAACACGTATAGAACATGAAGACCCAAGGGCATGCCCGGGTATTGAACGTTAACTGCGTAGAACATCTTAATCACTAGCGAATTTGTTGCCACCTCCCTGCAGGTTCAATATTTTTGCATGCAAAATTAACAATTAGATTGATGGTATTTCATTACAAACTACACGACCATTTGAGATCAAGCAATCAATAATCTAAATACACTGTTCAAGCTAGAACAAATAATAAGTATGATAAGTAGCAGTAGTACACATAGTGAATGAAAGCTTACCTCTCTGTCAGATATGCCCCGCTCAATGGATAGCAATCTTGAAACAGCAAGAAGAGGAAGTTGGTTTTAGAGCATAAGAATGTCAGGAACAACGTAGTGGAATGTGTTCATGATGACATGGATGCTAAAGATCGGATCTAGGGGTTGATAATCAGCTTCCAGACCTCGCAAGAGCTCCAGCAGAAAACAAGCATCGACCATCACCATCTGCAAGAAACGTTTCTTGTCTCTCACACATCTTCCAACTCCTCATAGGCGTCCATGAGTTGTTGCACCACGCTCTCTAGTGCTGCACGGTACTTCTCTTTTGGCTTCTTGGATTTCTCTAGGAGTCTAACGAGTGCCCTTCGCTTCTGGTGTTCCATTGGCTTGAGCTTGGGGTTGTCACGGAGGTATGGCTCTATTGATACCATCTGTGGCTCATACATTTATAGATTTGCATCCTTGATTCTAGAGCGAACCCTGAAAATGGATTGACTGATCCATTTCTTCTCCTCGTCGACATTGCTGATTAACAATAACTGTTCTTTGAGATCTTCTATCCAACTCTTTTCCTCCTTTGAAACCACACCACGATTTTGATCAAGCAGTACTACTTAAATGTAGCTCTATTACTAAGTCAATATTGGACTTAAAACTTGACTATAACCATCATCTGGCCTCAAAAAACTTGGGCTAAAATCTTCACTCTACCATTAAATCTTGCAAATTGAAGGCAGACCCAACAACTTAAAAGATAAACTTTCGTAAGCTTAGAACTTACTAATTTATCTGGAGAATATAATGTAGCCATGCCGGCCAAGAGTCAACATGATTTAACGAGATGCTAATGAAGCTTCTTGAAACATGCTCTTAAATTTGGTTGCCTTGCGAGAAGTCAACTTTCATTGTGGATTATTAATATACAGATAGATGAATGACATGGTGGAATAGTTAGTTACCAAGAAAAAAAGGCAAGTGTATTGGTTTTGCACATTATGTGAGGTACCCAATTTGTGGGGGTTGACGAAGCCTCTCCATATATCCATTCATTATCCTGGATTAACAAACGTTAAGTCTTCGATAAACTTGTTTGAAGTCATCGGTCTGATTTTTAGCAATATTTTGAGCTCACCAACTTGTCAAATTAGCTGTTACGCGGTGTTGAGATACAAAGCTCATATAATTAAACAATCACAAAAAGAATGTCAATTTTGCTATTGTCAAATGAGACTCATCACCTCAAATCGCATCATTCATGCAGGGTGGGTAGTCAAATTAATGGAATCTTCACAAGAGAGATTTATGCATACGAGTAAAAATTAATGATATTTTTTTAGAGTCAAATGCCCTTCTTGTCAGGGCGTTCATCGGCTAAATGGATTTGATTTCAAGTCAAACCCGAGCTAACTTAATTCGTATTTATCAGACAGACACTCCTCAGGTATAATTTATGCCAAATTTTGTTTCTACTAATTAATAATTTTTAATTTTCCGTACTATTTTATTATTGTCTAGCATACAACATCACACATTAACATTTGTATTTTTTTTGTAACATCACGAAGACTCGTAACAAATTAACCTATATTTATTTGGACCATAGCAAATGCCCAATTGAAAGAACGTAAGGATTGAGAGTACAGTAATGAATATAACTTAGCCGCGGCGAGATGCATAGTAAGCTTGGACCATTGAGAAAGCAATGGCAAATACTGCAGAAACAAGCACAGTGATGGAATTCCAAGGGTTGCTCGCTTGGTTCACCATAACATTTTCGCGCCAATTACGAAAACTCCTTACCACACTCTTCGCCTTCTCCTCATAACACACATTCAACCTGTCTTGAACATCCGATATACGACTCCTAGGATCAAAGAACACATCCTTGGACAGCCCCTTGAGAAGCTCCACAACATCTTCATCGCTCCCAATTGTGAATTTGAGCAGCCCAAGTGACTTGATCAGGGCAGCGTCCCTGGCTGTGCTAACCAGCCCAGACATGAAGAGCATGTAGGTCCGAATGTCATGGCCGGCGCCAGGCCTTAGGCGTTCGAACGCGACGCAGTTGTAGAAGATGACGTCGCCGCCTTCTTCGATTGCCAAGGCTGGAATGGTTAACACACCATTCTCAAATGAGATGTCCTTCACACTAATGGTCTGGCTCTTCTTGATCACAATCCCAGCTTCCACGAGCTCGGTGGCCGATCGAACTGTCTTGGTAGCTATATTCGGGTTAGGATTGATTGGGATATGAGCCGGCCAGATATCAAAGGTAAAAACCTGGTGGAACACATCTAGGAAATGAAGTCCCAATGGCATCTCTGGGAATGTGGTGCTAGCGTTGAAGAAGACCTTGAGTGCAAGTGTGTTAGCGGCAAACTCTGCCTATAAAATCAAGAGCAAGTGTTCAGATTTTGCTTAGGTAAGTACAAAAAATGAAGAAAGACGAAGGTCATAGCTAGAACGTGAGTACCTACCTCTCTTTCGGATATATCTCTTTCCACGGCTACCAATTTTGCAAGAGCAAGAAGAGGGATTTGGTTTTCTAGCATGAGAATGTCTGGAACAAGATAGTGGAATGTGTTCAACACACCATGGACGCTAAAGATGGGATCCAGAGGTTGGAAATCTGGGGTCAGACCGCGGAGGAGCTCAACTAGGAAACAACCATCAACCAGCATGAGTTGCAAGAAACGGTTCTTGTCTCGCCACTGGTCATCGAGCCCCTCGTAGGCATCCATGAGCTTGTCCGCCACGCTCTCCAACGCTGCACCGAACTCCTCGATCGGCTTCTTTGATCTTTCGACGCATTGAACGAGTGCCCTCCTCTTGTGGTGCTCCATTGGGTTGAGATTGGGCTTGCCATGGTGATGGGGTCCTATTGCCACCATCACTGGCTCGTACATCTTGGGGTTCGCATCTCTGAGTCTGGTGGGCACTTTGTATATCATCTGGCTGCTCCATTTGAGCTAATAATTGTT
>JAURVB010000396.1:0-118783 GCA_033002965.1 Piper betle
ATAGCCCCAAATCTATTCTCTTTATTAAAAAAAAATAAACTCTCTCCCACAGCACTAGCAACTGCTACGCAGCCATGCTGGCCACATCCAACAGTGAGAGCGGCCTTATCTGGCTGCCCATTAGCCAAATTTGGCTAGCGAGATGGCTAGAATGGATGACTGAGGACTGATTGGGCCGCACAACTTTATGTGATGAGGAGGCCAGATCTGGCCACCACCGGCCAGGTCTGTTCACGGCGTGCGGGACCTAGCCATTCATTCATTGTGCGGTCTTATGTGGCAAGGGGGCCAGTACCTAGCCGCCACCGGTCAAGTCTGTTTGCAGTGGGCGGGACCTGGCTATCCGTTCGCCGTGTGGCCTAATGTGGCAGGTAGGCCAGATATGGGCCATCTTGTAATTGGATGGCCCAAATCGAAAGTTTGGGGCAAAAAAATTTTTTCTGCCCCAAGGGAGAGAAACCTCTCTCTCTCTCTCTCTCTCTCTCTCTCTCTCTCTCTCTCTCTCTCTCAACGAGAAAGACCGGTTTCTCTCCCTTAAGGGCAGAAATTTTTTTTGATTACAAGGACGACCCAAATCTATTGTTCTCAAAACAAAAAAAAAACTAAACTCTCCCCCAATGACGCTAACGGCCACCAAGCGGCTTCGCCAGGCACATCCGACCGTAGGTGGCCATGTCTCGCCCGCCCACCGGCCAAATCCAGCCACATGACCATAAATCTAGCCATGCAGCATTATATGGAGGCGAACAACCGGCAGCGAAAAAATATGGCCTCCCCTCCACATAAAGTTGTGTGGCTAGATCCATGGCAGAACTATAGTCATGCAGCCCAATCCGGCCACGGTCGGTCATGTCTAGATCGTCTTTTAATTGGATGGCCTAAATTAAAGTTGGGGGCATGAATGTCTTCTTTGGCTGAGAAACACTTTATCCATATATATATAGGATAAATTGAAATAAATTTAATTATAAAGGTTTAAATAATTTAATTTTAATTCAATTCTATGCCAAATAGTCTATTTGTAAACGAAATCATTGCACTATCATGTAAAACTATACAGATTACTCATACCTCCAACACAGTCACGGGTTGGTTCTAATACCCCATGTAACAGTTTGACCAAATTAGTACAAAATGATTGAGCATAGTAATGTGGAAATTAAAATGCAGGTTTATGTGCCAAACCAAGTAATAAATGTGAAGAGAAAGTATCCTCTCACGAGGAATTAATATTGAAATATCAAAAGTAATTTAATTAAATTTACTTAAGTGAAGGCAGATAATATTTTTAGTTTGTTTTTCTAAATAAATTAGAAAAGAATTTAATCTAATACTAAAACAAAATAATCAAGATTTTCTTCAGCAACTAAAACCGTAGAATTCACAATTTCATTTATTTGTTTTACTTAACTCGATTTATTCTTTACCTCTATCAATTAATGTAATGAATTATCATCCAAGGGAACTAATTTATTTGTAATGCTCTCTCGAGTCTTTCTCACGAGTTTATCACTTTAATTGCATAATCTTTATGCAATTAAAATCAAAGTAACACATTAAACATAGCCCTTGAATGGATGCCTTAAGTAAATAAGTGCATCTCTGTCGCATTCATGGATCATCAACATGAACTAAGGTTATTCTATCTCTGATAAATTTGATTTCTCTATTTCTAAATAAAATCAAATCTCTAAACAATGCAATAGTTGATCAAGCTATTGTATGAATTATAGCAAAATGGAATAAATGATTCATCAACACTAATTAAATAGAGATAAGAAATAAACTTTATTAAGTATTACAATTAAAATCCATTGAAACCCTAGCAAATGAATTAACTCCATAATATAAACTAGAAACAGCAAAAAATTCATTAAGATCATACAAATCACTACAAAAGAAAAAAATAAAAGGAGGAAATAAGAAAAACTCTTTAAGAATATCCTCCTTGTTGAACCGATCGTCTTCTCCTCTTGAAGGGTTGATGAAGTTGCCTAGGGTCCCTCGGGATGTTATAAAAGGTAAGGATAAATAAATAATAAATTATGCCGCCTTCCCGACAAGGCGCAATCCTTCTGGAAATTTTTTTGTTCACTTTCTCCTCGGGGCAGTGCCAAGGCGCAAACAAATCTTGTGCCGAGGCACAAGCTCCTTAGCATTTGTGCTACTTCCTTCACACCAAAGCGCAAAGCTTCACGATTCCTAATACCTTCAATTTCCTGAACTTTTCAGCTTCCAATCTCAATCCAATCATTGTACCTGCTTGACAACACCTAAGTAAACATCAGACATGCAACCCACTGGACAATTTAATGATTTTCTTTTTTATTAAAATATTTAAAATGCCTATAGGACACCTAAACTTCAATAATAAAATACATCGTAAACTGGCAAAAGAACTCGTTAAAAACACAAAGTAATAACTCTTTTGTAGAGTTATCGTATAGTCATATATTTAAAAGTGATTAACCAAATTGAAAAACTCATCCTTATTAATATATTTTATTTTACTCCGATAAACATATACTCGGGTGTAAAACTAACTTTTAAGAATATTACATTCCACCTGCTTTAAAAAATATTTGCCATTAAAATTTCTTTTTATACCTCGTGAGCCTACTTATTTATATCTAGACAGGCTTTGATTATTTAACATAATCCTGAATTGGCTTTGATATCACTACTTAATTATTGTAAATTGATGGACTTAATTATTTCTTCAAAAATGATTAACCAAGTTGAAGATTATAAACTCATCCCAACTAGTATTTTAAATCTTATCTGGGTAGATATTGGACCTGGGATTAACATCTATGGCTCATGAGCCTATTAATCTATACTAAAGAGAGTCCCATTATCTAACACAATCTCGATCAAATTGGCTCTAATACCACTTGAAATAGCCCGATCAAATTAATATAAATTGATGGGTTTAATCATCTCTTAAAAAATGATTAACAAATTTAAAGATCATAAACTTATCCCTACAAATATTTTAAATTTTATCTCGGTAAGTTATTAAACGCAAGACTAACTTTTTAGAATGTTATAAAGTCGTAGCTAAGTCATTTTTAAAAAATTTATGTAAAGGGCATATTGTAATGATTGATTCGTGTCAAAATTAAAAAAAAGTTAAATAATAATAATAATAATAATAACAACAACAATAATAATGCCACAATATTTGTATTACTAACTGAAAGCTTTTTTTTTAAGCATGAAATTTTGGGTGGGATTTCTCCCACTTACATTTTTTTAAAATTTTTAAATTGTCACGTAGCCCATTTAATGACCGCATGCATGTGACCATGGCCACAGCCACCTACTGCATTTGCATGTTCCATGCAGTCATTCGGTGCTGCAACTTTTGCTTTGCACCGACCTCCCTCTCTGTCAGCCCCATTGCCTGCCATCCACCTGCTACCAGCTCACCCCTCCACTTGCCGCCTTTCACCGCACTTGGCCGTATGTGGCTCTCGATAGCCGGATCAATTGCTACAGCTTAAAAACATTTATTTTTATGCCAATTGTCAGAATGGCAACTACCAAACAAAAAACAGGATCCAATCTCATTCAACCAAATCTTTAAAATTCGGCCCGTTTGACGGGTGTTTTGCACCCAAATTCTGTGTTTGGCTCGATGCGAATCGTACACGATCATTCTGGTTCAATCGGACTGGTGCTATTGGGATCCTTTGTGTGGTATTGTGGGCATGGGCATTGGGCGCACTAGTCGGCCTTAATTGTCAAGCCAATGATTGTATTTTTGGTTGTTTTAGGGTTGCCTAGGGCCACGTGTCATGTTAGTGTTGTGTTGCATGTATTTGGGTGTACCTCCTTGCCTTAGTCCTATTTTAGAAGTCGTCCCAAACTTATCATGTAACAACCCAAATCTAATTTGCTCTCAAACCAAACTAGATTTATTACGGTAGGATCGAACCATCTCTTATTTCAATTAAGTCGGTTGACCCAAACCTAAAAAAGAGACCAAGACCCTCTTAGTGTCTCAAAATGGAAAAATACCACTTTAATGCACAACAATGCATGCATGAAATGTTCACCCTAGTAGGATCCTAAGAGGATTGTTATAACAAACAATCTTATTTAAAAATCAATTAAATCACTATAAAATTATAGTAAATTTTAAAATAAAATAGACACAATTTTCCCCGAAAGTGCAATTAGGGCCAACTTACCTAACAACAATATATATATATATATATATATATATATATATATATATATATATGAGAGAGAGAGAGAGAGAGAGAGAGAGAGAGAGAGAGACATCACAAGACAACATAAAATTTTCATTTTAGCACATACCAAAGTTATATCAACAATATCTAAAACACAAACTGGGTCTCGACCCATCTGTTCGTTATATTTATCACATCTATCATATCAATCTCTGTTGCTATATCAATCTAAAAATATTCTCGTCATTTCATCATTAGACATCATATTATAAAATGATAAATCATAACTAAAAACATAACATTCCAAACACATATCACGCCAAGTTTGTGTGTGTACAAAGCAGTCATTGCTCTTCCACTGATGCCAACATATCACATTACTACTCCTCACCTACATAAATAATAGAAAAAAGTTAGCAATAGTTATCACTGGTTCGAAAATAGCTAAATATTAAATTGTCAAAGGAGAGTTAACTCTCATGTAAAAAAATCAATTATATACTTCTAGTGAACACTCCAAGGGCTACTACTAAGGAACAATCTAGTTGCTGCCCAAATAGTGTCCTAACTTGACTACCATTATGTCTCTCTTGATATTTTCTCATTTTAAAGTCCCACTCTCAGGAAAACCAGTATCCTAAGCCCTCTTCAAACCTCCATATTTCTCCTGGCCCTAGAGCGCAAAGGTTGAGTTCTTTCATGGAATCGACTTTAGTACCCTTTGATACCACACATCCAGACATTCGTTATACACAACAGTATCCATATCCTCCACACCTCTCTTGGTGTGAAGAAGCTCAAGACGCAGAGTCGTCATGATCCCTCGGGAATGGAACGACCCTCTCACCAATCCAAAGCCCGATGTGACTCACGCATGTGCCCTCTTATAGTATGTGTAAGTCAATTTTTCCATCTCTTAGCTCATAAGAAAATCTGATAAAAAATTATATTTTATGGCTGAGAAGGGAATTATATAAATAGGCCCAAAGGCAACTTGCTGTGAATCTGAGTTTTTCAAAAACAACTCGAGGGATCTCATCCTTGAGGGTTCTTAATTTCAAAAAATATTACGTTTAAATGACCTATGTTAAGTGGGATCTGATAAAACAACCACTTAACACGTCATATAATCGATAAAAACAAAACATTGATGGAATAGAGTAACAAATCAAGGGGGTGAATCCTAATAGACCCGGTAGAAGCTCCAAGTGGGGTCTCACCCCTAGACGATGAACTCCTACTCCGTTCCTACACAACAAAACTACACACTAACGTTCATGTTAACTATATGATGCATGTATAAAATGAGATGCATATGAATATAATCATGACTATAATTCAAAATAAGACAAGATATTCAAAATTATCAATTAAATACAGTGATAATACAACAACTACATTAATATAAGAATATGGTAAACAAATTTTACATGAAGCAAGGTAAATGAAGAAATGAACATTTAATGAGACTATCATTATTATTACATGATGATAATATACAACTTTCTATATCCATAATTTAATTAGTTGCGACGAGAACCTATACATGCATGAGAAAGTGGAAACTAGAATAAGATCATGCCACAATATGATAACTTGATTTATTCACATCAAAGTAAGTAATTCAACAAATAGATAAATAATGCAGAAATGAAATGGTCGAGTTTTCACAGTCCACTTATAATAAGTTATTCCACAATTAATTATCAGGAATGCCCTAAATAATTTAATGGCTAGGTAAAGTTATTACTCATCATACAAATCATTACTTTATCATCAGACAATCAACAAATAGTTTAAATGAACACATCAACATCAACTATGATTATAACAAAAAGACATTCACTTTTTACATTCTAACAACAATTTAACAATTAAGACCTACAAGTCATCACTTTGAACTAGATGGCTACGTCACAATTTTGAAACTTATCATCATCCCACATCATGAATTAACTTTTTAATTAAATAGATAATTATTTACGCACTTATAAATTTAATGCACAAGTTCACAATTTTAAACATCATCAATATCAATAAAAAAATCATTAAAAAATGAAATGACATGATTACAAAATGATTACATAAAATAGGAGGAAGGGGTAGCTCACG
This sequence comes from Piper betle, assembly GCA_033002965.1. Taxonomy (NCBI): domain Eukaryota; kingdom Viridiplantae; phylum Streptophyta; class Magnoliopsida; order Piperales; family Piperaceae; genus Piper; species Piper betle. The sequence goes on from JAURVB010000396.1 coordinate 6,312, forward strand.
ATGGTTCTGAGAAAACTCGACAACGGCGGCGATGGCCGTGGCTGCCGAGGGGGGGGGGAAAGTGGCAGTTGTGGCAGCTGCACGGCAAGGAGAGGGGAGGATAGGGCTGACTGAGCAAGGGGGTAGGAAGAGGAGGCCTAGTGAAACTATTGGCCGACGGCACGAGGGACGGCAGTGACCTGCAGTCAACGGCAACAATAAGGTGGGGAAAATGGCTGGCAGCCGAGTAGGTAGAAAGGAGAGTGAGCAAGGTAGAGGAAGGGAAGGCGGAAAGGAAGAGGTCGACAAGGAGGGCTGGCCAGATGGCTTCTATCGACGACAGTGCTCCATGTGAAGGAGAAGGTGTTGGCTAGGGTAGGCGGGTGGTCGGCCTCCAAGGGAAAATAAGGAGGGGGAAGAAGGGAAGAGAGAAGGGAGAAGGGAAGGATAAAAGGGGGAGGTCGGCCAAGGGGGGCGAGGGTTGTGGTCGTCGAGTGATTTGGGGAAGAAAGGGGTCAGACTCGGATAAGTCATGTTTTTTTTAATTTACACTCGGCTAGGGTCACACCAACGGGGTGTTAAGTGGGTTCTAAAGGCTCCTAAAAGTTGTCCAAGGGTTGTCAAGGCATGTAAAATACGTTATGGACGCAAGTCAAACACATCATGAACATGAGTAAAAAAAAGGAAATAAAATAAGCTCGACATCTGTCAAATGACATGCTCTAAAAGCTACCAACCCAACTAAAAATCCTAACCAATGCATCTTAATAAAATCAACGGTCTAAATCTAATTTCTACGATCTACTGAGCAACATAAAATAATCATAGCATACTCTCATATATATTGATTACTCAGTCTGTTGTTGCATATCTGACAATATCATCATATACTTAGGTATATACGAACCCTCATAGCACATACACACGGTCAACCCCGGCCCAGCGCTCGTGTTCTGAAAGCTAAACCAATCCATACAAATGATCAAACAAACTGGTTAGCGACTATAAAGCCCTGACTTGAGTGGCTTCCCCCACTTTTTTTCTCCTTTTCTCCTTGTATTTGTGTGTTTTGGCCCGATTCTGGGCCCAATGACACGACAATGGGACCTCAGAGCTGCGTCGCTGGTGTGCATGTTGGGTGTGCCCTGTATGTGCCCAGCACCACAAGGCTCATTGTGTCGTAGGGTGGCGTTGGGGCCTCAGAGTTGTGGCACTGGTGTGCACCCCGCTTGTACCTAGCACCACGATGTTCACTGTGTCACGGGGCAGGGTTTTATGACGCCTCCTCTTCCCCTCTTCTCTCCCTCACCTTGGCCACCACCGCCGTTGCCGTACAACCCCCCAAGTCACCCTCCTTTCCTCCTCCTCTTCCTCCTCCTTCAACTTTTCCTCCCTTCTCTCTTTCTATGCATGCTTGTTTTGGGCATGTAGAAATTAGTTATTAGGGCATGCAGTGATGTGATTCATCATATTATCATGTTGATTTAAATTATTGTGTACTGCTTAAGTTTTATTTGTTATGATAAAAGTGTGATTTTTCGTAATTATATCTCAATTAATTACTGTTTTGTGTAATAATATGAAATTCACACCCTAATACACCTAATAGGGGCTGAATTGATAAAAAGATTCAAAATTTTCAATTTTGGCCCTTGTTCGATTTACCTCGTTCTATGTGCCAAATTGATAAATTAACTAAATAATTAAAATAATGATAAGATAACCCGTAATGGGTTATAAAAATTGGTTTTCGTGAGAAATTGAAAGTTAAATGATAATTAACCTAATTATTCTAATTGACTGAACATTATCAGTTGATTTTAATTAATAAGATAATTTGTAATTAATAGGATTGGATGTGGGTTGGCTCAATATCTCAAGTGGCTTTGTCAGAGTTCGCTGGATCTTCAAGATCCATGAGCTTTCAAGTCTATTTTCCCAAAGTCGATTCGGCAAAAGAAGCACAAGAGTAAGTCTAATTAAGTAAATTGCCAATTTCAATTGATTTCCATAATATTACCTAGATCTCATTTACAATTAGCTTGTTAGATTACCCTATTAATTGTCCTGAGTTCTCCAGGTGTTTCAATATCCTAAGTTAGAATTTAAGTATGCGGGTTGAATTCCGAAATGTATTTCGTAAAATACCAAAATCTATATTTCAACATCTTTCTTTGATTTATCAGAATCTCATGCAGTTTCGGCACATTCAGCATGTGATTAATATGAATGTGATTGATGAGTTGTGTGGTGTGTTTAAAGTCTTGCCTGACATGTCATGTCATTTGCCACATCTAGGACTGTTGCATGTCATTACACGCATACATTATACAGGCATTGAGTAGTGATCTATATTTGCTTGGTTGTACAAAGTTGGGCTTGTTGTGGTAGGACGAGGAGTTTTTCTCAAGTCTGTTAGGACTCTTCCTTCTACTTTACCTATTGTTTGGCTCACGTGTTTTGTTTTCACCTCATAGGACATAACTAGTGGCACTTTATTGGATCCCACTATCTACGGGTCATCTTAACGATTTTTTAAATTAATAAAACTTTAAGGTTGAGACTTCTTGATGAGTTTTCGAAAATGCAAGATCCAGTTCAAAAGTCACACTTTAGAGCGATATAATTTAACCCTACCCAGACCTTATATTTATTCTATGATTTCAGATTTTTATTTCATGCATGGTGGATGGGAGCATGATGCTAACTGAGGGGCCTTGTTAGTACCCACCTGTGGTGCTCGGTTAGTGGTTAATTGTGCGTTATGATTATCTATATACTACCTGTTAGCAGTCTATCTCAATGATTTAGTATGTGCATGTTCTTTGTCGAGTATATCCGAACCTTGCTATGTCTCAGATGTGATCAGTTAGGCCCTGTGGTCCACGGGGTGTGTTACCGTTGACCATATTCCAACTCATGCATAGTGTTGACACATCACCGTTAAGTATTCTGGTTTGTGTGCGTTATTAGCTTTGTAATTATGATTAGGCACTATTGGCCTCGTGGTGATTAGTTTGTGTGTGTGTGTGTGGAGTTTCTGATTCTTTTAAGTTTTCCTATGGATGACTATTTTATCTATTTATAAGTTTGTTGTTTCCCTTATTAGTTATTTGAGACTCAATGATACTTGTTGCTAACGCGCTTTTATTACATGTAGGGGAGTGGTAGTAACATTGGGCAGTGTAGGTGTACTGAGTAGGTTGGAGATGTTGGGCTCATTGCTTTTTTGTGTGTGTGTGTTGCGTTGTATTTTATTTTGTTTATAGATATTTCCCTCCTTTTGTTTTGTGAAATTGTGAGGCCTTGGGCCGATTATGGAAATGCAAGTGCGGTTGTAGTATTTGCATTTTGTTATTCCTAACTGTATCTTTCTATTTTGCAGACAAAATACTCTTGGGCACATAGGTCTAACTTATCTTATGCAGGAATTCTCCAAACCTCAGAGTCCTAGAACTAAAGGTTAATAAATTTCAGGGACGTTAAACTTTGTTACATATACAGGTACTGGAGCGAAGGAGAAACACAAGTTGGAGGAACTTTTGGGCTTTGCTTTGTAGGTTGAATAACCCATGTGAAGACCATACAAGCCAACTCGCCTGAAGAATGTAAAACTGTATTGTAAATACTTTATGATGTGAAATGATTGAGGTCGAACACCTCCTAATGTTTCTGTAAATAGAAATGAGGTGAATGGATTGTTCTTCGTGTGATTTAAGTATTTTTTATTATATACAGGTTGTAAAAATTTTCCAACGTCCTAGTTATAAGGGAGAGTGTCGAATTTTTCTTTCGAATTGTTAATAATCTCCTTCATAACTTCAACTCATCTAGTTGTCATAATTGTCTGTGCCAGCCCTGGGTGTCTTTGGATGCATTTTAGGTTTTGTTTGAATATTAGATTCCTTTAGATTTTCATCTTCTCATACTTTGAGTGGTTTATGTCCATAATGAGCTGATTTTGCATTTTAATGGGTTATAAATTTGCATCCCAAAACTTGTCATTTCGATTTGGTTCACACTGCGGGTCATACCGAGGTGTTACAAGCCGAGGGAAAGGGTGATGAGGTTTTTTTCGAAATCGAATATGTGTCATCCTTATAATTAAGATTAGATGGGCACAGAAAGGGTTACCTAAGCCATGGTTCAAGCAACCCCTTCCCCCCTTTTAAACACAATAATTTTTAACAAATTATTGGTTTATATTTTATTACAATTATATATTTTAGTTTTGATATTTTGGGCTTTTAGAATTTTTATTTATTTTTAGTTATTTGAAAGAGGATTCTTTGTAATTTGACTCGAATTAGATATTTTAATTTGGTTTAAAATCCTTACTTATTTTAAGTAATTATTTATAAATACGCAATAAATTAAGTAAATTTTTTTGGCATGATCATGGTAAAAAAAATTACCAAATCTAATCATAGTTGAATTAAACTTTTTATATACACTCCAATTAATTAATATATTTTAAATAAGAATGGTTGAAAATTTTATAATATTTAACTAATATTTTTTGAATAAGAAAGAGTAAAATCATAAAAATATTTGAGCTACTAATGAAAAATAAATTTTTAAATAGTACTTTCCAAATCAAACATGGTTAACATTGTAATAATATTTAAGGATATTTGACAAATTTAGAATTTGTGAACCTCCAGTGAGCAAGGTATGCAAGTGGAAGAAAGATTAGATTTGATAGACACAAGCTTTCCTTAAAAAGAAAGATAAATTTGAGTTTGAAGTCACATTGAGCTAAATAAAAATGTCATGGTACTTACTTGCTTTGCCTTGGAGTCAAACTTTTACTTAAACAAAGAGACATTAATATAGAAGTAGTTAGTAAAACTTGTGAATTTAATTTTTATTGTTAGATTGAAAATAAAAACAGTATTTCGATATAAAAAATGGTAGGAAGTGTGTAATTTAATAAAAGGGCTTTTTAGTATACTTTTTAGGCGGGGTTGTAAATCATTTAAAAACTCTCTTAAAAAACTAATCCTATTAATTAATCTGTGGAGTCCTAAATTCTTCTTAATAAATAAATAAATAAATAAATTCATGCCATCGTCACTCCCTCGCCGGAGAGGAAGAAAACCTAGGTGAGAACTACGCTCTCCGGCCGGCCAAGCCCACAAGCTCAAGGGAAAGCGTTTTGGGTTCGATTGGCGGCACCGACGACAACGACGGTAAGTGCACCATTCTCCCTAATACCGGCGAGAGGGCGAGATCTTGATGTATTGTTGTCATTTTTATTGTTACTTTAATCATGATTTTTCTTTGGATCACTGAAATGCTGAGTTGATTTTTTTCTCAGATGCATGCAGCAGTCTACATTCTATCCTGTTTCGTAGTTTAGAAATCATGCTGTCTAAAAAGGATTTGCTGCTAGAAGAAGAAGTACTGGATGGTGAATGTGGTTTGAAGCAGCTTTAATTGGTCTAATTTTTTAACTAAATAAATAAGTCTTCCATTAATATCTTTTAGGTCACAAATTCCAATTTAGTCGACATTAAAATAAAATTTATATGTATAAAATGAGGGGTGGAGGGGGGGGGGGGAATGTCTCATAGGCTCGTATGTCATATTCTCCCCATATGTCCATGTTCATATAGCTTGGCCCTTGGCATCCTCTTCTTCTTTCCTTTGCGCGTGACTCATATTTTTCGGTTGCCAATTGCCATGGTCATTTCTATTTGTTGTTGTTTTTCTTTGAACCATTGTCTCTTGTTCCATTATTTTCCTTTGATTTCTGTTGATAGATTGCGTCGTCCATCCAGGTTCACTCAGATGCTCGGGCTTTAACGATATTGACATGTTAGTTTTGTGGCAATAATATTATGTTACAATTCCCACATTGATGAATGAGAATGGGTTATGTGTGGGAGTTATGTTGTCTGCACAGTTTTGGTATCTATTGAATTCGGGTGCGATTGTGTTCTTAGGGTTGAGCCTTCCTTGGCTTCGAGTGAGGAAACAAGAAGTAGTGAAAGTCAAAAGAACCGTATTTTATTATGAAAACTAGACTTTCTGTGGGTTTCTGATTCATATTGGTTGTTCTTAGTTCGTTTGGTGTGCATTTATTTTCATTAATAGTATACATTGGCTTGTGAAGTCAGTTCATGTTCTGGACAATACCATGTGCCCTGCATGAGTCCATTTGGCTGATTCTTTGATAGGGTGGTTCTGCAGAACAGCACACGACTACTTTTCTCACTATCATATTGCTGCACACCTTGAATTGATTGCATTCTAGTTAAGCATGATCTTTTTAATTTTGTAGTTCTACAAACAGATGGCCACTGACATGGAGAATCCCAAAAGTGAGGCACAAACAGCGGCTGTATCAGTCTTATCAGCCTTGTCTGATGCTTGCGAATACTTGCTTCAACAAGCTTCAGTTTATGGAGTAGCGGCTGGATACTGCATTTCTGCATCTCTTTTGTCTATAATCAACAAATGGGCAGTTATGAGATTTCCTTATCCAGGGGCATTGACTGCCTTACAGTACTTTACTAGTGCACTGGGTGTCTTGGTATGTGGATGGTTCAAGCTAGTGGAACATGACTCACTTGATGTAAAGACCATGTGGAAATTTTTGCCAGCTGCTATTATATTCTATCTCTCCCTTTTCACCAACAGTGAACTCCTCCTTCATGCAAACGTGGATACTTTCATAGTTTTCAGATCTATAGTTCCCATGTTTGTTGCTGTTGGCGAGACTCTCTTCTTAAAGCAACCATGGCCAACCCTAAAAACTTGGGTTTCTCTTGCCACTATATTAGGGGGTAGTGTTCTGTATGTCCTTACAGATTATCAATTTACTTTGACGGCTTATGTTTGGGCTTTTGCTTATTTAGTGAGCATGTCCATTGATTTTGTGTACATTAAACATGTGGTAATGACAATAGGTCTTAACACTTGGGGACTTGTGCTTTACAACAACCTGGAGGCCCTTTTCCTGTTCCCGCTTGAGCTGCTTATAATGGGAGAGCTGAAGAAGATAAAACATGAAATTCAGGATGAGTCAGATTGGCACTCTTTTACTGTAGTTTTTCCTGTAGTCCTGTCATGTTTATTTGGTTTGGCCATCTCCTTTTTTGGTTTCTCCTGCAGAAAGGCTATTTCAGCAACTGGATTTACAGTTCTTGGTATTGTCAACAAGCTGTTAACTGTCATAATAAATTTGACAATCTGGGACAAACACTCCACATTTGTGGGAACAGTTGGATTATTGGTATGCATGCTTGGAGGAGTCTTATATCAGCAGTCAACGAGCAAGCCCAAGAAAACTCAAATGGCAGAAGAGGAAGCTGTTGGCAATGAACAACAGAAGCTTCTTGAAATGGAATCTCAGAATAATGTAGTTCAAAGCCCTGGCACTGATGCCTCAACGGGGCGCTGAAGTTTTTGTCTTCACACTTAAACGTTCATTACTTGATCTGAAGCAAATTATTGAATTCTATTATATTTTGATCGAAAATATTTTTGAAGACTCCTTGAAGTCCCCTTCAAAGGCTCGAGGAGTAGAGAAGCAGTGACTACCTCAAGTACACACTAAGGATATGTGGAAATGCACCAAGCGGTTTTATCCAGAGGCTTAGGGGTTTTGCAGAAATTGCTGGTAAAATTGTTTTTCTTTTTAACCATTTTGTTTCTATGCTTTGACTGAAGGGATAGTTCTCCAACAATGGATCTAGATGTGCCATTTTCATTCAAGAATGATGTTGAACTTTGTCAGATTTCGTATGTAGTTGCATAAAAGCATGGCAAGTGTATTGTCACACAACAAATCTGCTCCCTTTTTCTGTAATTTTAGTGTTGTTCATCCATTAATCTGAACTCATCTTTGTGTGGATTCTTACTTATGGTTGCAACTTTGCTGCAAGGGTCTTCTCAAGAATACAGCTGATCATTTACTTGTTCTTTAACTGCAAATGTGTTTAATTCTAGTAAGAGTTTCCATTCCATGGATGCCTTCCTTCAAACCATTGTGGCAGCTAGGCAAGTCTCGTTTGTTTGTTTGGTTTTGCACCATTTACTAGTTGGTAGACAACCTTCAACTCAGATGAAAGTGTTAATGGTTTCAATTCTGACTCCCATTGGTGATGATGTCTAAATAATATAAAATAGGGATCTATTTGTTTGTATTTCTGTTTGATGTTTTTGGTCATGACCTCCAACTTGTCTCGGCCTCAAATGTAATTGTGGGTACATATATGTGATTGCCGTATAATAATTTTTTTAAAAAAATAATTAGGTAAATAACGAAGATGATACGATAGACTGGGAAATTTATTTAAATGTGAATTTTGTGAACTTATACCGTAATCATTAATTTTTTATTTAAGAGTTTAGATTGAGGAATTATGTTAAATAATTAAGGGTAGTTTCATAAATAATTATCTAATATAAACCACGAGATAAAAAATCTATGGTTCTAATTGTGATTTATAAAATTTTACGGAAAAAAAAATTTACGCTTTATCATTTTATTTCTGTCGTAAATAAACCATAAATCCCAAAGCCTCTTGTGAAAGACAATCTCAGCTCGCGCCAAGTGGTGTTTTGCCTTCCAACATCCTCAGCAAATATTTAAAAGCACTGTAGTGGGTTAAAATTTTATAAATAGTTTTATTATTTATTTTTATAAATTTTGAGTAATAAAATCTGTTAAATTACTGTAAATAAAAATTATAATAAGGCCATCGAGTAAATAAAAAGGCCTTAAACCCACAACCCATCACAGCCAATCCCGGTTGGGCCATTCGATGGGCTGGTTCGTCTCCCAACATCATCTTCTCCTTCTTCCTCCCCAATTTCTCTTCACCTGCTGCTGGTCATGCACAGGCAGACTGATCAGTTAGAACTTTGAAGAACAACGAGAAGAAGAAGCTAAACATCAATACCCTTCAGCCAAAACATGTCCCTCTCCATGACGCCCCATCTCCGTTCCTCCTTCCTCCCACCGCCGCCGCCACCTACCTCCACGTCTCTCAAACGCAGGGCCGCCCTTCTCCCTCCTCCCACCGCCAAGATCAAGCTCACGCGCTGCCCCGCCATGGACCGGCAGGTCGTCAAGCACAACAAGCTCTGCTTCGCCCGAAAGCTCCAAACTTTGCTCCTGTCCAAGCCCCGCCACTACCTTCCCCTCCGCGTCCTCTCCAAGTGCAGGTCCTACCTCTCCTTGCCGCAGGCCAGGTCCATCCTCGCCATGGTCAAGCGCTACCCTACCCTCTTCGAGCTCTGCCGCCCCACCGCCTCCGACCTCCTCTCTGTCCGCCTCTCGCCGGCGGCGCTCCGCCTCGCCGCCGAGGAGGCAGCGCTCCGGTCCCGCCTCGCCGGCGCCCTCGCCGGGAAGCTGCAGCGGCTGCTGCTGCTCTCGTCCCACCGCCGCCTGGTGCTGGCCAAGCTCGCCCACTTGGGGTCCGACCTCGGCCTGCCGGCCAACTTCCGGTCCCGCCTCTGCAACGACCACCCCGGCCGCTTCCGCACCGTTGACACTTCCTACGGCCGGGCCCTCGAGCTCGTCGGCGCCGACGACTCCCTCGCCGTCCCGCTCCCGCCGCCGCCTCCGCCGCCGGCGTCGCCGGCGGCCGCCCCGATCATCGACCGGCCGCCTAAATTCCGATCTTTGAAGCTCAGGAAGGGGCTAAACCTGAAAAGGAAGCACCGGGAGTACCTCCTCAAGTTCAGTGACGTGGCCGGGATCAACCCTTACGTTGAAGCAGGGCAATGGCCGGCGTCCCACACGATGGAGGGGGAGAAGAGGGCGTGCGCGGTGGTCAGGGAGGTGCTGGCCATGACGGTGGAGAAGAGGACGCTGGTGGATCACCTGACCCATTTCAGGAAGGAGTTCGGATTGCCAAACAAGCTGAGAGGGATGTTGATGAGGCACCCGGAGATGTTCTACGTGAGCTTGAAGGGGATGAGGGACACTGTGTTTCTGGTGGAAGGGTACGATGAGAAGGGGAGGCTGATAGAAAAAGATGAGTCTCTGGAGATGAAAGAGAGGCTGTTGGAGCTGGTGAGAGAAGGGAAGAAGATGAGGAGAGACAGAAGGAATGGTGTTGGTCTCCTTGATGATGATGGTGACGGCGATGCAGAAAAAACTGATGATGATGAGGAAGATGATGGATTTGGAGACTTGTTTGATGTTGGTGTTGATGGAAAGGATTGGGAGGAGCTTGGTGAGCTTGGGGAGGAGGAAGGGTGGATTGGGTCTGGTTTTGGCGGTGAATATTGGACGGCCAAAGCTTTTCTTGTCAACGGTGATGGCAATGTGATGGAGTCATGGTGATGTTAGATACAGGGCTTATTATAATCCACCCAGAAGATTAGAAGAGACACAAAACAACCCAAATAGAAATGGAAGCGTTTCAAAATGCTATCAGATAACCTTGCAGGTTACAGTGCTACTTATTGCTTTGTGTTCTATGAAAACTTATACATCTGAGTTGTTGGAACTTGGAAGAGCAGATGCTGTGTCGAATCCAAAATATAAACTGTGAACAAGTGCTTTCCATGGGTTCTAGATGTAAAGTTATTAAGTTTGTTTGTACAGAGAGTGGACAGAGACAGACGTCAGAGTTCGGAAGGCAACATTTATGCAAAAGAAAATTTTAGCAAATCTACAAAAAAATTTAAAAAAAAACAATTTCAGAAATTAATTAATAACAAATAGATTATAGAAGGTTAGCAGAGAACTTGCTCAAAGTGATGATCAGTTCAGGCAAATAATTAGAAAAGAACCTGTTGGCAAAGATTATGTAATAGTGAATACATAGTTCAATAAACAGACGTGTTGGTGATGAAGCAACATTGCACTCCAAAACATAGCTGGAGGATCATATTGATTTATGCACCTAACAGAGAATTTGATAATAATTACAATAACAGATAATAAATAGCTAATGAATGCTACTGCTGCTCGTATGAAATGACCGCATCCACCATACGATATGCCAAAAAGATCACTATCGGCATGGCAATCGGATGTTCGAACATCCTCGGGTCGCAGCCTCCTTTAGGACAACCGAAAAAAAAGAAGGTAAACAAGCAAATTTCAAGATGGAAAGCGCCCCATCATCTGAGGATATGATGCATTCCCAGCATGGCCCGGGGGCAGATTAGATTCGTAAGGTCCATCATCTTTCTCCAACTTAGGTGTTAAAAACCTAAAATCGACATCTCCCGAATGTTGCAGAAGCAATGGTTGATAGGCATCCATGGGTTTCCTCAGATTGTAATCAAACCCAGGCAATGGAAGAGTTGCAGGCGGGTGGATGTTCATGCCAGATGAAGGAAGAGGAAGATCAGCCAAAGCACGAGAAAGAGCAGCAGGATGAAAAGTCCTGCTACTTCCGAAGCACCCAAGAGGTAGTGAAGGATGCAATGAGGGAGGCAGCTTCATGTCATAATACAAGGATCCAAAGTTTCTGTCACCAGGAAAGCTGCTTAAGCATCCATGCTTCAGAAGGTCACCTATTATCAGGTCTGGTTTCTTTTCAAAATTGGGTGCAAAATCCTGCGCTTGTTCTGGCTTTGGTATGTTGTCTAAACCTGGCATCGCTTTAAAGCTATGTGAACTGGAAGATTGACCAGTCCCATTAGTGGAATTTAGGTGACTGCTGTTTCGCGCTGCAGGTACTTCATGGTTGTGTTTTCCCTCATATGTTGTTATCACGAACTTAAGATCATGAGAGGCCTCTCTCTACATGCTTCCTTACAGAGCAGCCAGCACTTGTGCACTTGTAGTAGCTTCTGCAACATGTAAGAAACCAGCCAAAGAAATAATAAATTCACGAACGTAGATTTAACATGGTAAAAGGTATTTACGGGAAGCATGTATAATCATTACCTGGGATTTGGATTCCCTTTGACAACCTTTTGCCCATACTTACGCCAGCGATATCCATCATCGAGAATGTCAACCTCACTATCAGTTTGAACTACTACTCTTGGTTCACGGACAGCTCTTGCTGCAAGATCAGCATCCATAAAACAGCCTTCTCTCTTTCTGCACAAGAATTTTTTTATAAAAGAAAAAGTGAGCCCTTGAATAGTTGTAACTAGCCAATTGCAAGATGCAGAATCATTAAAAATGACCTTCTCTTCAGCTCAGATTCATCACCATTTCCATCGTCGCCATGGGAAGGATTTCCATGTGTAGCCTCATCCTCATCATCATCATTGCTTGCACGAGTTGATGACAGCTCAGGTGTATCTGCAGATTCAATTAATCCGAGGTGTTTACCATGACCAGATGACAAAGCTTCAGACACTTCAGTAAGGGCCGATGCAGAAGATGTTCTTTCCATACCATCCATCTTATACTCAAGGCTTCTTTTATGATTGCTATTTTCTTGTTGAAGTCCCTTCCAAACAGATCCATTTTCTTCCCTAGCAAACTCAGACATCCCAACAGAAAAAACTGATCCAGTTGATGGGCGATGACTAAGCTGAGGTTTAGGATGATTGTGTGTTCCCTTATAAATTATCTCAGTAATCTGACCATCATGGGAACGCTCTACTTTCTTTTTCACTGGGCAATTTTGATGAGTGCATTTATAATAACTCCGAGGATACTCACTGCCTTTCACTTGCTTCTGTCCATACTTCCTCCAACTATACCCATCCTCTGATGGCCTCCCCAAACCCATTGAGCATACCCCTTCTTTCTGGTCTTCTTCTCCATTCGGCTGGGAGCTTGTGTCTTCTACAGCATTCATTGAATCTACATTTTGTGATAGTGTTTGATCAGTAAAGACAGAGGCATAGGTTGAGGGTGTCATACGCCTTGTAATTGCATTAAAAGTATCACAACTTTCCAGAGAAGACCCCTCTATATTGAAGTTGCAAGAACTACCTTCTTCAATCAAACTGGTAGAACCGTCAACAGCCAATGCTGGTTGTACCTGGACCAAAGGCTGATTATTGGCATCATCCACTGTACAGTTTGCAGCAATTGTGGAGGTGGAAAAAACCTAAATGAAACAACACTGGTCAGCAAAAGGACAAGTTTTTTCAAAAAATGGTTAAATAAAAGATAGGAGTGATTTAGCACAATTTACTGAAGCCCATCAATGGAAATAATGATAATTCATTATCATTACAAGAAACTATCAAGTTTGTAATATTTGCAATTTGAAGTGCCGCCCTCTACCTGGCAGACTTATAGTAAAGAGGTAGTGCAAATTACGGAAGCCTTTCCTCCAAGTGTAAAAAAATCCTAATCTCCTTATAGTTATAAAGTTTCCTAAATGCTAAAAAGGCAAGCCAGATTATGGTAAAAAACCACCCAGTAACGGTAAAAGATTAGGTTGTACATGATCGTTATTCTCAGTATGTACATGTATGCCCTCCAGTTACTTATCTGCATAAGACATAAAAGCTCAGATAAACTTTTCAAACCAGTTACAAATAGCAAAACATTATTCCCACCCATAATTCCATTTCTCTAGAAATTCAAGGATAATTAATTTCGTCCATCCTGGAAGTGAATGTTATCCTACCTTTCATACAGACCTTAGTTGGATGCTAATATCAAAAAGCTTAAGTAGCAGGGAAGTGCCCTGTTCTAGAAAATAAATAATCTGGACAAGTCTCAGACAAGTAGGAACTTTATGATATTGTGTTTTATTTATATTGGAGCCTTTTTCATGGAACCTTACAATGTCAAGGAAAGACCAAAAAACGTAGCAGCCAAAATGAACTGGATATATCAAAACTAATAAAATGCTAAGCTGAACTAACGTCCAAAAACAATTAGCCGAAGAAAAATAAAACACATAAATATAATACATACATACATACATACATACATACATATCTATATATATATATATATATATATATATATAGATATATATCCTGAAATTTGATGGTTGAAAAAACTTGAATTAGAGAAAGCACGTGTAAGTTGAGGATTTACTCGGGATGCTTATCAAGAAAAGCTTCCAGTACCTACATAAGGGTATCTTATTCAAGTAGTAGCAAAAGGATACCTGCTTTTGTCTCGATGGATAGATTTGGGAGGAAATAAAATCAGTATGGGGCTTGAAAACAAACACGGAATCATCTATTTCCTCAATCTTGTCCTCTTTGTTTGAACCTAATTCCACTGGCATGCAACACCCCTGATCGAAGGCTGGAAATGGAAATGTTCCAGTTGTTGGAGATGCTTGTCCCTGAAAATGTGAATAATCGCAAAACAGCACAGGCATAGAGCAACATGAGTAAAATAATTCGAAGGCAATCTACAAGGACAAACTACAAAGAGAACAGAAAAGTAAGCAAATAAAAAAACAGATCAATGACTTTTATGTAAAGACAAAATAGCTAATGACAGTAATATTAGCTCTTTATCAACTTCAAGAACCATTATTAATGAAATCGTACAGGAAACAGAGAATTTTCATTTGAATCAATAGTCATAAGTTAAGGTAAAACATAATAACAGAAACAATGAAATACCTTCAGAACTGTAAACATCATCTTCACATTCAATAAACTTTCAATATTTCATTAGAACAGTAATAAATTATTGAACAGATTCTGCGAATATGGTGGTGATTTCTACATAGTTTAAATGTCAATTATTAAAAAAAATTGCAGCCCAGGCAATAGCCATCATAATTTTAGCCCCACCCCCACCCCCAAAAAAAGTGATTTTGTGTACGTTTAATGCATTTTCAACAAATCGCATCTTCACAAATAATTTAGAGCATAAACTTCAATAGAGATCCCCGAAAATACATCAAAACTTTTTTTTACTATATTGACTTTGAAGCACTTGAATGAATTTTTCACTAAAAATCAGTTGACCACATTTTATTTTTTCAAAATATCTGAAGCAAAACCTAAGCAACTCATGGAATCAAATGATTTAAGCACGGGACTGGTTCAATTCTGTAAGCTGACCATTCTCTTCAGGAGATGGCTAACAATTATGAGCACTGATCAAATCATATGGAACCGAATGGCAAACGTAGTTCCCAATATAAGGCACACTATAGTTCCCAATATAAGGCACACAAATTACCTTTATTTTTTTTCCCAGGACTGAAAATAAAACAGCCAAATTCATACGTGCTAAAATATAAACTATCTCAAATTTAATAGTATTGCCCATCAAACTGCCAACAATTTTTGGAAATCAGCAGGTAACCAAGATATTGCCAAGCATCCATCCTCTTCCTAATATCTGGAGACATCCCGAGCACCACCTAGAATCAATTATATGTCGAACAAAAAGAGGTATCAAAGTATCAATTCGTGTTTTTCTGCGAGTTCAAACTTAATGCCTTGGGAAAAGTAAGAATTTGACAGAACATTTACACCATTAAATGGCCAATTGTGAGACGAGTGTTTTCATAATGCGTACAGAAGCTCAGAATCGAACAAGACATTTGTGCAAATGAATAAACCAATAATGAGGCAGTTAGAACTACAGAAAATTAAGAATTCGATAAACCTTTATGCAAATGCACGATTAATTGAGAAGCAATCATCGCTTACCGATGAAAAACTAAGAATTTGACATAACATTCATAAGAGTAATATACCAAATTATACAAATTATAATTGAAAACTTCTTCGCCGAGTAATTCCAAGCCAAAATCAATCGCCAAAAAAAAGTTGGGAGAAATGGCAATACCTGAGCACTGGGAAGCATCACCGGCGAGTCCAAAAGAGTGGTCGGACTGAGCCCTGGCGGGATAGTGATGTACGGCGACCGGACACCAGGCGACGCCAGCGGACTCACCGACCGAAACCTCGCCGTGTTGATCCTCGGCGCGCTGAACCCGCACCTCGCCGCCCGCCTCTCCGAGAAGCTCCCCCCGCTCCTCCGTCCAGAACCCTCCAAACCCCCGCACTCCGCCCCGCCGCCGCCCGCCGAAACCGCCGGTTCGCTGGCGGCGGCGGCGAAGCACTCGTTCACGACATCGGAGCAGAGTCCTCGGCCTCTGGAGACGACAGGTTTCCACTCGCCGACACCAGCGCCGCGGGCGTCCCCCGCCTCCGCCATTTGGGGAAATCGACGGTTCAACGGGACCCGTCTCCGACGGAAAATCGTAGTGCCGCCATTGAATCCGGCGACTTTGCGATCGCCGGCAGTGGCGACTCCGGTGAGCTCGAGGAATCCGAGGCTAAAGTAAAGTAGGGTGGGCAGTGATCAAGACGATGGCAAAGCAGTAAATACGGCGAACGGAAGGAGCCTTTTCCTTTATAAAAAACCGCAGGTTTGACGGAGCCGATGGAGCCGTTTGACCGGCGTGAGCCGGCTCGTCGTGGCCCAGTTTGGGGGCGTCTCGGCTGGTGCTCCCTGTTGGCGGACGGTTGCGTGGCGTACCCGGGGAAAATGGAGTAACGGGGAACGAGTAAACGGTGGAGAAATTGAGGTGGTAAGAGATATCGCGGGGGTGATCCCGACAAGTGGGGCCCACGGGTAGTTGTTTTTTTGCAGGAGGGAGGGCCTAACCGTGTCGAGATTTTAGGTTGGGAAACGGCGGACACGTTACACTGTTACGCATGGAATTAGGGGCTTAATTAGGTGGTTGGCATGGTTAATTAGGACCGGCTCGGCCGCAAACGACGCACAATTATACCACATGGCGTTGTAGGTGTGTTACACAAAATATGGAGGTGGCGATTAATGGTTGCGATATTTTCTCGGAGTATTTATTTACAAAACGATGCATTTGGTTACTACTCCCTCTTAATAGTGCTTATAATAACTATTTATTATTTTTTTAAAAAAATTATAACAAAGTTATTAATCAAATTTATAAGATTCTATCGTAATCAAATTTTTATTATTTTTTTCATTGGTTAAATAGTTAACACGTTAAATTTTCACCATTTTATATATTATAAATCTAACAATATTAAGTAGATTCAAAATTATAGTCATTTAAAATGTTTTCTCAATCACAAAATATTAAATATTCTAACCATTTAAATTATAGCTATCTAGTATTACACAAATTAGGAAATAAGTAAATAATAATTTAAATTAAATAAATTCATCATAGTGATACTTTGACAATTAAAATTTTTCAAGATTAATATTTATGCAAAAACTAGTTTAAATCAGTAAAATAGTTATGAAAGAGTCTTCTACCACAACTATTTGTACTTAATGTTAGTTTGATTAAATTAATTAAAATCTTAATCATTTTTTTATTTTATTTAATTCCAAGCAATTAGTAAATTTGTAAATCATATGACTATTCATACCCCCGGTAACTACCCAACTCAAGTGCAAATTATTAGGCTTAAATTATATTTTTTTTAAAAAGTAATTAATTAATAAACTTATATATATATATATATATATATATATATATATAACCATCACACATAATTTATAGCAACCGAGATTGTTATTAAGATGAGTTACATGCACTCTATGATGAAAGAGTCGCATATATTATAAAGATGAAATTTTTATTATGTTTATAAAGTAAAAATAATTTAAAACGAAGTGATTACCTCTTATCAACTACTTAGAATCCTAATAAAATGTCTTCAAATAACCTAACTATAACTGTATTCTATTTGAATTGGCTTAATTACATTTCTTCATTCTAGATTTAATTAAATATTCGATATAATTTTAATTGCAATTAATTATTGATATAATTAAGAGTTAAGAAAAGTAAGTTTGTAGCATAGTTTTAAGTACCGTACCTATAACCATATATAGGATTTAAAGCTTGTAAGCTATATTTGGTTCAACCGAGTTGAACGGGTTCAACCAAATTATAAAATTATAAATAAAATATTTTATTAAATATTAAAAATAAATTTTGTTATCAATATTTTTAAGTACTAGTTAACATATCAAGATTTTTCATTTTAAGTAGTAGCAATTGACCATAATTTTAAATACCACATCATAGCACCCAGATGTACCCGCTATAGGGGTGCCTAATTGGTCGGGTTTGGTTAGGCATTGGCTAAATCAAACATCTTAATTACCTTAAATGTTCATACCAAACCTGACTATTTAGCATTTAAATTTTCATTATCCGAACCCGAATCTAATTATCTATCATTTAGTAAACTCAAACACGAATATGATATAAAAAAATAAATTTAGATAATAACATAAAAAATAAATTAAAAATGGTTATTTAAATATATAAGGAGATTAATTAGGCCAATATAAAAATAAATAAATTTGAATGGATATTTGTTTTATATATAAAAAATATATTTTTATAACAAATCATAGAAAAATATAATTTTAAAAAATTTTATATTATTGATATGCCCAGTACCTAATCTGACCATTATAAAACCGGTATTCAGTTACCTAAAATCAAACCCTATTATATGCATATCAAATCCGAACTATTAAGATTGGGTTTAGTTGGACTTCACACGTACTTGACCTGAGGGATACTAACTTAGTATACCACATACAACCTTTTTAATCCGGTAAGCTTTCTAACTATTTTAAGCACACTTGGTTTTTTATATAAAATTTTCATATAATGCAGTTTTTTAACAAGTATTTAATAAAATATTATAACAAAATATATTTTTAATATTTAATAAAATATTTTATTTATAATTTTAAAATCTTGTTACATCTTGTTTTACTCAATTGAAATAAAATACATATCGTATAGGTTATAAATCCAGTCACATCTGGTAGTAGTTATAAATCAGGTATCGTAACTGCTTATCAATTCGGTTGCATCTCGTAGCGGTCATAAATCGGTATCGTATTTAAAATTATAGATTTGGCGTCGACCTGTCTTATTCTACCCCTATATATTGGTTAAGGTTAAGGTTGTTTGAACCCCTGTTAAAATCAATTTGGCTCGATATTTAACGTGAAGCTTAAATCAAAATTAAATAAGTCGGATCTAAATTAATGCATGTGAAACTCAGTTCAACTCGAAGCTCGATACTTTATATAAAGAATATCATTTTTGACCATATTTATCTCAAAATTTTTATATAAATATTACCAAATTATAAAATATTATTATATAATATTAAAATTAATTATATTTATATATGATTAAATTATCTTTTATGTATAATTATATCAAACTTGAGATATTCTAACTATAAATTAAATTTTAGTATGAATTATACAAAAAATAACATCAATAAATATAAATAAAGTGAGCTTGAACTTGACTAAAATATTTTTTAGCTTGACTCAAACTCTAAATTAAATGATCCAAGTTTGAGCTAAACAAAACTCGATTCGACTATCCCAATGACCTCCCCCTAGTGAAGGTGTTATTAATCACAATCCCTTTAATTATCGGCCTTTTTTTATTTTACTTCTATAATTGTTTCATTATTGAATTTGATAATAATTAGTCATTTTTTAAATTGATAAGATATAAAAGAGCACTACTTTATCAAAATATTTTCCACTATTTTCCTAGTTAAAATAAAAATATTTATTCATATTGTAGACTTGTTTTTTGTTCGTATGCTGAAAGAAATACTAATATTATTTTAATATACTAAAATAGTATCACTAGTGTGGCTAAAAGATTCGAAACAAATCTTAATTATAATAAAAATTAAAATAGGTTCTAATTATAATAAAAAAATATTAAAGTATTCGAAACAAATCTTAATTATAATAGAAAAGTAATATTTTTCACTAATAAAAAATAAAAGGGTAATATTATAAAATAATTAAATGACACGTAACAAAACAAATCTTAATTATAATAAAAAATTTTAAAGGATTTGAAATAAATTATAATTACAATTGAAAAGTAATATTTTTATTAATAAAAAATAATATAAAATAATTAGATGACATATGACAACACACTATTAAAAGTTCTCAATTTTATATATTAGTATATATAGATAGATACTTGATCATGTCATGACAAATGCAAGAATAAAAATAACTTCCGGTCGGCTGTCAGGTGCTAATTCCCTAAATCACCTAAAAATCGAATCCAAATCGGATCATGTTTGTCATATATAACATAATATATATACGAGACCCGGTTGCCTGAGCCAAGGGTAGGAAATTTTTTCTTGCACCAATCTTTAACATGGGACGTCCTTAGACGGCCCAAATCTATTTTTTCAAAAAAAAAAAAACCTAAACCCTCCTCCCCCAACGGTGCCGGTAGGACCCTATGATTGCGCTAGCCAAATCCGGCTGCAGGCGGCCATGTCTAGGCTCTCACAGGCCAAATCCAACGGTTGGGAGGCTAGCCACAGTCGGATCTGGCGACATGGTCACGAATTTGTCCACGCCGTCAAATATGGCCGTTGCTAGCCAAACCAAACTATCCCCTAGCAAGATCTGGTCAAGGGACGGCGTGGTCCGGCTCACAATGGTCGGACTTGGTTGGCAGCGGCCAAATTTGGGTTGCATGTTTTTAAGAAGAAAAAGCTGAGTGGTTAGATCTGACAGCCACTGGCCGGACATGGCAATCCCGTGACCAGATCTGGCTGGGGAACAACTAGGTCTAGCTAGCGGCAGTAGGACATGGTCACTAGTTTGCGCGTTTAAAAAAAATTAGCTGCACACTTGGCTGCCCCTGAGCAATTTTTTTTTGAAAAAAAGTTTAAAAACATTGTCGTTGGCCAAATTTCGGCCACAGTTGGCTGCCGCTGATGTTGACGATGATTAGGACTAGCTAGCCAGCAGTGGCTAGAACCTAGCCACCGTCAATGTCAGGGATTGAGGATTTTTTTTATCAAATTTGGGTCGTTTTTATGATCAGACAGACAAGATTTGAGTTAGGGGCATGAAATATATATATATATATATATATATATATATATATATATATATATATATATATAGTATAAGAGCTAGTCCTCCTCCCATCCTCTTTCAGATTTATAAATCTAAAAAAAACACTTCTTCCCATCCTCCTCACCTGCCGCCTCCTCCCTGGCCGTCGCTCACCGACACCTCCTCCTCGACTGTCGTCCGCAGCCACCGTCTTGACCCCTTCCCTGTCTCCCGCGCCACCTACACTATCACCTACCTCCTCTCCTCCCCCTCCTCACCCTCTGCCTCCTCCTCAGCCATTGTTGTGTCCCCTCCTACGTTGCCGGCCCCTGCCCGCGCCGCGTGCCCCCTCGCGACCTTGCCTATGCCTTGCCCACACCAGCGCTCACGCCTGCACCGCCGCCCTCTACCTTGCCCACGCCCACAGTGCCATTGCCTTTGCTCCTTTACCACACCCATGCCCACCGTTGTCGTTCCTCCTCGCAGTGCCTACGCCGGGATGCGTCGAGATTAATGTGGCAGAGGTCCTTGGCAACGAGGAAGGGGCATGAGGGAGCGGGTGCGGTGGAGGGCACGAGCAGGGGCTCAGCGGTGGGTGCAGGTGCTGGCAAGGAAGTACAATGGTGGTGGATGGTGACGGCGGTGACGTATAGGGCAATGGGAGGGAGGAGGGGGAGTATATATATATATATATATATATATATATATATATATATATATATATATGGGCAGCGCTACAGTGCGCTGCCTCGCGTGGGCCGTCGGATTTTGATCCGACGGCCCACAATCAAACCACCCACCCACCCCCCCACCCACTGTTGGACAGACCCGTCCGACCCGCCGGACCCCGCCCTCCCGCCCGCGACCGCCCTCCCCCCTCTCGCCCGCAATCACCCCACCGCGGCCTCGCCCCTGCCGGCGGCCCTGCCCTCCACCCCCCTCCCCACCTGGCCACAGCCCGCCGCCGTAGTCCCCGCCCTCGCCGGCACCCTGCAGCTGCCGCCAAACCCCCCATTCTCCGCCACTGCCGCTGCCAGATCTGCGCCCCTAGGCCCCCCGCCCGCCCCCGGCTGGCGCCCCTGGCCACTGCCCCGGGCGGGTGACAGGCATTTCCGTCTATAAAAACCCTACATCATCAAAAGCTCGCCAAACGGCCAAAATGTGCCAATTTACATATTAGCACCCGCTTATCCGTCAATCCCGCACGCTGTCGTCAAACCCAAATCCCAGCCCCCTGCGGCACCAAGAAAACCGGAAGCCCCAAACCACTTGCCGGACATGGCCACCGACAGCTACAAGGACCGCCGGCTTTGACACCGGCGACGAAGACGCCGGCGGCCTCCTATCTCCGCCGCCAGAGAGCGCCACTGCGGCAGGCGGCGGCGGTAGGTAGCGTAGAGGTTACAGAGAGAAAAGGAGAATCATTGATTGTAGAGAGGGGAGAGAGAAAACGTGGTGGGTATGGGTGTGGGGGGGAATCCCAGTGCAAATGTCGGGGGCATCTTATTCCCTCTCTCCCATCTCTTTCCCATCTTCTCCTCTCCTCCTCATTCTTCTCCTTCTCCTTCTTCTCTTCCACGCGCCGTCGCCGGAATATATCCGCATTTGGTGGCGCGGCGGCGGGGGGCGACGGGGCTCGGGTGCTGCTGCCTATGGAGTCGACGCCGTTTGTGGCCACCGAGGCCGCCGCCATGGACGCCGTCCAGCGCCGGCTCATGTTCGAGGATGAGTATGTCGTCTTTTATGTTCGAGGATGAGTATGTCGTCTTTTGTTTGCGAGATCATTGCGGGTTAGAGGTGTTGTGTGATCTCGGCTGTGTTTTTGGTGCCCTGCATGCGTGTGATATGATGAATGGTTGTTTGTTTTGTTGGGTTCTTTTTGGATTTGTGGATGATAGAATATGAAGAACTTGCTATCTCCTTGTGTTTTGTTGTGGTAAGATTGTATAGAAATTTTTGTAATGATTGGTAAGTGCCCATTTTGTGAATCGAAATTGGATCCACTGTTGAACGCAATGGTGCATTGGATTGGGAACTGGTCTGGGTTTGCTTGTGTGTCCTTCTGATTTGCCTTCTCTGTGTGCATTTCGGCTAGGTCACACATTGTTGTCAAAAGCTTAGAATTCGAAAATTTTTATGGTGTACGGTGTATGATAGGATGGAATGGAGAGAAAGGATCTGTATCCGATCTGGTGGATGAAAATGTAGTGGAAGACATTTGTCCATTTTCCTTGATTTTTTCCTTGTTTTAGTTCTGATGTCTTTAACTGTACTTATGAAAGTTTGCGTGTTTGGCTGTTGTATATCGAATGTGATTGTTTTGATGTAAGCTTGGGTAGAGAACTGCTTATATCAAATGAAAGTTACCAGTGATAAGCTCTAATTCATGCCACTCTTGTTTGGATGCGCATCCATTTGATAAGCTTGAGAGTTTGTTTCAAGGGGGGAAGTATTGCTTGGTTTTCTCCTTTTCTGTGGGAGGCAGTTTTATAGATTTGTTCTTCCTTTAGCTGTTTAATGTTGCTATTTGGTTTTTGTGGATGGCATTGCAGATGTATTCTAGTGGATGAGGAGGATCATGTAATTGGACATGACTCTAAATACAACTGTAAGCTTGAATCTTTATTTTTCTTTTCAGTCTTCAATTCATTCTGCGCTCTTTTTAGCTTTAGATTTTTAATGCTGCTATCATTGTTAATTTATTCTACCAACTATAAGTGATTGTTATGTATAAAAATGAATTCGTTGTGTATTCTCCTTGCTGTTTGATAACATGGCAATAGTTAGTAAGGAAGAGATTTGAGAGGGGAAAAAATCCATGAAGATAGCAGTACTGTCATACCTGGGCTCTTAATTACTCAAAGTTTTATGCTTGCTTGTTTATGTTGAGAACTGATTCATATTTAGGCTTGACGTTGCAGAGCTTTCTCATTTAACAATATTTGATGGGCAATTATGCTAGTGTGGAGGGGAAAGATTGATCCGAAAGTTGATCATCACATTCAGTAAGCTGTTCGAACGTCGGCATGATTACTACTTCATTAATTGCTTTAACTTATTATTTATATTTAATATTAATTGCCCATCACTTCTTCATAAAAGTGTTGCCTTACAAATTCTAGATTAATTTGTGGACCTGATATCAATGAGTATGTGACTTCTTTTATGTACAAGATGCTTTTTCTATAATGTGGATTGCAATGTGGTCTTTTCATGCGGTAGGATTCATGCCTTTCAACATTGTTATTTCTGTACAGCAACGATCTGCTACAAAGGTAACATTTCCACTAGTTTGGACGAATACCTGCTGCAGCCATCCCCTTTATCGAGTCTGAGCTATAAGGAAGAGTATCTAGGTTCTGCAGTGTAACAGCTGTCCTGCCTTATTCCTGTGTTTGCATAAGTGAGTTGATTTTGTATGGACTAAATTGACATTCATAAACAGGGTAAAGAATGCTGCTCAAAGGAAGCTTTTGGATGAACTTGGTATCCCTCCTGAGGATTTACCTGTAGATCAATTTGTCCCACTAGGGAGGATGCTGTACAAGGCTCTATCTGATGGAAAGTGGGGAGAGCATGAAGGTTTGTTTCCATATTTAATAGAACATTGAATTGCATATTCTGTGCTTAAAAATATCACTGTTGTACAACCTTCTCTTGCTTCTGGTAGTCTAATCTGGGACTAACTTTCTAACTTTCTGTTTAAACTGTATTTTCCAGAAAAATAATCAGAAAATGCTATTGGTTGTAGGAGATATTTTCCCTTGTTTATATGCTATTGGTTGTAGGGGATCAATATTTTGGTCCCCATTTGAATGCATTAGTTTGATCTGTGGTTGGTTTGAGATATTAATGTTTATGTCCTCTGCTTATATGTCACAGTGGATTACTTGCTTTTCATTGTTCGAGATGTAAACATGACGCCAAATCCTGATGAAGTCGCCAACGTCAAATATTTCAATCAGGAGCAACTAAAAGAGTTGTTGCGGAAAGCAGATGCCGGCGAAGATGGAGTGAAGCTTTCACCGTGGTTCAGGCTGGTCGTGGATAATTTTCTTCCCAAATGGTGGTTACATGTTGAAAAGGGCACTGTGAAGGAAGCTGCTGACATGAAAACCATTCACAAGTTGATTCAGTGAGTTTTTCTCTGACCATTTTAGGCTGTTTGTTGGATCTATAAAATTTGATGTTGAGCATGTCTTTTGTTTGGAAACGTAGTTTTGTGCTTGTGCTATTCTTGAAAGAAATTTGGACAGGCCGATTAAAGTTTCACTTAGAGGTGGTGAATGGCAATTTTCAAAAATTGGTGTGTGGCTTTACATGATAAACAAATATATATTGGTGTTCGAGGAGGAATCAGAGGCCGCTAATTGCAGTTTTTAACCTTGTTGTTGAAGGAACCAAGAAAAGCGTATGTTGAATCGAATTGTCTGATCCGACAGTATCTCGCCATGAATAAAATTGCAGTCTGTTTCCTGGATGCCAATTCCCTGCAATGCATCCCTTCAAGGAGGGAAATTTTTTAGTTACTTGGCAGACATGAACGCCTGTTTGCCATTATGTGAAATCTTTTGGGCATTAAAAAGGTTCACCCAATTAATCAACAACAAAATAATGGATGGAAGTGCAATTCGATTTTGGTTGAAATATATTTTAATTTTAATTCTGCATTATTCCGAAAAACAAAAAGCTCAATAT
Organism: Piper betle; assembly: GCA_033002965.1. Classification (NCBI taxonomy): domain Eukaryota; kingdom Viridiplantae; phylum Streptophyta; class Magnoliopsida; order Piperales; family Piperaceae; genus Piper; species Piper betle. The sequence continues at coordinate 31,738 of JAURVB010000396.1, forward strand.
TTCATAACTGGAGTGGATGAATAGTTTCAACTTTTCACCCACCATGGATGCCCAATCCGGTGTATATATATATATATATATATATATACTAAAATTCTATGATGCGCTGCCCACATTGGCAGCGCATCAAACGCTTCCTCACAAGGGCCGTTGGATTTAATCCAACGGCCATGCTAAACTACATGCAAACACCCCCCCACCCCCACCTTACCACCACCTTGCACAGCCTCAACGCGCCCCCTACCCCTCAAGACGCCGCCCCCACCACGGCCCCTCCGGTCGACCCCCAGTCGCCGCCCCCACCACGGCCCCTCCGGTTGACCCCCAGCCGCCACCTCCACGCGCCCCTGCCCCGCAGATGCCACCTCCTACCCTTCCCCTGCCGCCGACCCCTGGCAGCCAACCCTCGGCCAGCCACCGCCCCCTGGCCCCCCAGACGCCGCCTCCCGCAGCCCGCCCCCCGCAGCATGCCCCCCCCCCTACCGCGCCTTGTCCCAGGCCCACCGCCCATTGTCCCAAGCCCGCCGCCCCCACTTGCCACCGGCCCTCTATCGCCCCTGCCACCGGCCCGTCCCCACACCCCCACCCACCCTCCCCATCCCCCCGCCCCGCCCCGCCCTCAATCCCTCCCCCGCATCTCCCCACACCCAGCCCCTCGCTCTCCTGTCCCCAAGCCACCGCCGCCCCACCCTCAGGATCCCTCCAATCCCCCCCCCCCGGCGGGCGATCGGCGGCGGTGAGGTGGCACGGAAAACAGGGGGGGGGGAGAAACAGGGAGGGTAATATGGTAATAAAAATTTTACCCGATCACATTCGAACTAAATTTTTATTATAAAATAAATTTAAAAAGAAATAAAATAATTTTATAATAAAATTTTAACTCGATTTTGACTCGATCCTTACTAGAGTTAATATTAAGAAATAGATTTTAAAAAATATAAAATAATTTTGTAATAAAAATTTTACTCAATCCTGCATAAGATCGAAACAAGTTTTTATTATAAAATTATTTTATATTTTTTAAATTTATTTTATAGTATTGACTCGAGTTCGACTGAGTCAAGCTTTTATTACAAAATTATTTTATTTGTTTTAAAATTTATTTTGTAATAAAAATTTAACTCGATCCCGCAAGGGACTGAGTCAAGTTTTTATTACAAAATAAATTTATTATAAAATAAATTTATAAAAATAAAATAATTTCATAATAAAAATTGACTCGATCTCGTACGAATCGAATCAAAATTTTATTATAAAATTATTTTACATTTTTTTAAAATTTATTTCTTAGTATTAACTCGAGTAAGGACCGAATCAAGATCGAGTTAAATTTTTATTATGAAATTTTTATTTTTTTTTAAAAAAATTATTTTATAATAAAAATTTGGCCCGATTGTAATCGAGTAAATTTTTATTATCATATTACCCTCCCTTATTTTTCCCCCTTTGTTTCCCACGCTACCTCACTGCCGACGACTGCCCGGCAGGGGAAGGCGGGCGACGGTGACTTGGGGTGGGGGAGCAAGGGTTGGGTGCTGGGGTTGCCCGGGGGGGGGGGGGCAACAGGAGGGGTGGGGTGGGGGGGGGGGTGGGCCGGTGGCAAGGGGGGGCGGCGAGCCAAGGGTAGGGGCGGGATGGCCGGTGGCCGGGGGTGGAATGGGGCCAGGGCATGGCCATGGGTGGGACGGGGCTGGGCCAGAGGCTGGGCAGGGCCGAAGGGTGGTGGAATCTAGCGGGAGGGTGGGAAAGAAGGGGAGGGATGGGGGTGGGAAATGAGGGCTGGGATGGGCTGTTATAGACCGTTGGATCAGATCCAACAGTCCATATAAGACAACGCATAAAAATAATGTATAATAATGCTGCCCTATATATATATATATATATATATATATATATAAAGTGGCCCTTGTCATTAGACCAGGCTATGTTGTCGCGGGGATCATGCTCATGCCATGCCCAGACTTAAACGAGAGTAGTTGGCTTAGGATATTATCAAACATCTTAATTTTCTTTGCTCACTTCTCATGGAGTTTCGTGACATTGATAACTTCAAAGGAAGCTCAAGGTAAACGCAGATACGCTAACACAGCGCTATACACAACCTATCCTCAACCATTTTCCTACAGGAAGCGCCTCCCACCTTGAAAGAAACACATCTTGAAACAAACTATACATGCCCTCGCTCCATCATGTAAATCCCCCTACTATTAAGAGCGCATCCTGTTGATCTGGTTAAGAGCAGGTTGGAGAATATTGAACAGCACCCAACCAATAGCCGGTGTGATCACAAACAACAGCAGCAACCCCCTGCTATCACTTGATGATGCGTCCGCAAGCATGGCCATTTCACTAGCTCCCACGCTCGGAGTGGACAAGAAGCTTGAACCAGCCCAAGCTCCAAGCCCCAGCCCAAGGCCAACTATGACACCCTTCGAGCTGCTCATCCTGTTGAGCTGGTTGAGTGCAGGTTGGAGAATGTTGAAGAGGACCCAGAGAATAGCAGGGATGATGGGTAGCAGCAGTGCCAGTCCTCGGTTGTCACCTTCGGCAATGTCTGCTATCTGTTGCAGGGCAAGAGCAGTGTCACAGCAGGCCAAGGAGGAGAAGATGGCGCCGGCCAAGGTGGTGCCGAGGAGGATTGAAGGGTCAGAGCCTTGCTGAGTGATTGGTGAGGTGGTGAGACCCTTTGGAAGCTTTTGCAGGGAGAGGAGGGAGATGGGCTTCTTCAATGGCTTTGGAGGGATGAGTAGAGATGGTGTTTTGGTGGCAAAGCATTTGGCGTTGAGCATTGCCATGGTGGTGATGATGGCTGCCATTGTTGTGCTTGCAGTGTGGTTAGCATAGGTGATGCTCAAGAAGATGGATATTTTAAGCTTTGAGATTCTCTTGTTATCCGGATGGATGTGGATGGGAAGATATGGACCTCATGTTGCACCCACAACAGCTGCCTTATCCTCCACAAAAGCTCCTAGGACGGGTCTACCAAGTCGACATCATATCCAGGCTCTTCAAAATTTCATTTTGCAGGGTCGCAAAAAAGCCCCGACTTGGTGAATGCAATCATACATATTGCACCCATTATTCATCTAAAACTCCCAAGTTATGACCACAATTATATGTCGCCATATATACACAAAAAGAATCACTACATATTCGAAATATGCAGACCAATAACGAGGACAATCTGTCATTGAAAATGCAAAAGAATCCCAATCCGGTAATCTTAACAACTTAAGAGCCCCAGGCCCCCAACTATTGGGTGTTTCAGATTTGATTATCGATCAATCAGGTAAATTTGATAATAGAAACATCAAACTACAAGTATACATTCTGTATGATGTTCAACTTTTCACATTTTTTACATTAATATGAGAGATCGAACAGAATTCCCCATACCTCAAAGTCAGCTCGTCGCTCTTTCCGCATTTGAGCCGCAAATAGATGATACCACACACCAAGAGATGACACTGAATAAACTCCATTACAGTGTCAACTTAATGTGCAAATAGCTACTATTAATCATTAACTCCCTCCCAAGGGAATAATTAAAAACAATCATACAAATGCACAACTAAAAATTTCTGCGCATCCAAATTTCAATTTTCAGATCTGATAATCTTTCAATGTGTACTCTTGCTGCATGTGTCACCAAAACATGGCGCCTACATTTTCGGCATTAAAAAGCAAAGCGCTATTTCTATCATCCAAGATACAAAGCATTTTGTGATACATGAGCTTGTTTCAATTGTATTGATTCCAAATAAATCTAATATCATATAAGCGACATAGAGAAAACTTAGCTCATGGAAGTAAGCCCTAAGACCAACAAGATATAACAGAAACCTAAACGAGACAAGAACTCTTTGCTCCTGTGCACCTTCCAAACAACATATACTAAACATAACGGCACAAATGCGACCAACTGTGATTACCAAGCATCAAAAAACAATAGACTGTAGCCCCCCAATTCGAGACACTCCTTGACTATTCATCCTCTGATGCAAAAGAAGGAAGCAACCAGCCGTTCTTTTTGCATGCGCCGCATACAACTGAAATTTATCCCGTGCATTGGGTATGTCTAAAGCAAGATCGTCAAGCCCATCCTTTACCCTAGAATATCCTTTTGTCATCTGATTAATTGTAATAATACCCTCACTGAAACACTCCTGGAGCAGATTTAGCATCTTGTCATTCTTCTTCTCCATGGCCATCACAAGTGCTTTCTTAACCACTTCGTGGTTGAAGAATGGCATCCCCAAATCACGTATGCATTGGCACGCCTCCGCAACGACACCCCCAGTTTCATACTCTTCCAGCAGCTTGGTTACCTTGTCTTTAGCATCTTCCACGGCCCACCCTGTTCCTCCACCCCAGCACCTGAGAATCCTCTCACCAGCATGACGAGCAGCAAGGAGAGATTTGGCCATATTTACTGTTTCTTTTCCACCACACTTGGGAGGCAGTTTGGAGTTTATCTCATCCAAATTTAGTGGAACCAAAATATCATCAACAACAGCTCGGGCTAGAAACATAGCCAACTCATTTGATGCATCCAATATATCTATAGAAGTGTCGTCAGCAGACTCAAGAAGCATGATGAAGCCATTCACAATATCATCAGTAGAGAAAATCTCAGTGTGAAGAGCAGAAAGTAGAACAGAAGCCATTTCCTTCTCACGGTTCTTCCGGTCCATGGCCAGGGTAATCAACTTTTTAAGGAATACAGGGTTCAACTCTGGGGCAGCTAGATCCTCCAGACTTCTGATAAGCTCAGGTATGTCATCCGAAAGGAAGTACTCATGGATAATGATCACAGCTTCTTCTTTAAAAGCTTTAACTTTTTCATCTCCTTCATCCTTCAGATCTCCAAAAAATGATTTTGAAAAGAAGCATCCAACCATCCATCAGCAATTGCCTTGGGGACAAATGCATGGAACTTGGACTTTGCCGAGGGAACATCAAGAGAAAGGTCATTGAGGCTATCAACCAGGCGACCAAAACCTTTAATCATCTGGCTAGAACTGATAAGACCCTCTTCAGCAGCTTTTTTTAACAATTTAAACATATGTGGCTCAGATGCCTGCATTTCCATTGCTAGTATTAGAGCTCGCTTCACAACCTCATGGTGGAAGAAGGGAACCCCTAGTTCCCTTATACATCGACAGGCTTCGGCTGTATCTCCACTGCCTGCATACTCTCTGAGGAGGGCAGAAATTTTACTCTTAACCTCTTCAACTGTTATATGGGTGGTTCCACCCCACCTTTGCTCCACAAATTCAGCATGATGAGGTGCAGAAAGATAACTTTTCTCAGCAGTTTCTATAACATGTAACCCTTTAGAAGATTCTGGGAGTTTCTTCTTAGCCCTATTCAAAAAAGCAGGGGCCAGAATCTCATCAACTACAGCTCGAGCAATAAACAGAGCCAGCACATCTACCGCATCAAGAATATCTAAAGCTAAATCATCAGCAGACTCCAGAAGCATGATGAAACCACTACTTATTTGATCAGTGCTAATCATGTCTGCATACAGGGCTGAAAGTAAGACTGCTGCCATTTCCTTCTCCTTGTCGTGTCTGTCCATTGCCATGGAGATAAGTTTCTTGACAAAATAGTGATGGTATTCATAAGAACCCAGGTCCCGAAGATCAGAAGCTGTCAATTCAACATCACCGGTGCTGAAATACTCCTCTATAACAGGACCCACAGCCTTCTTAAAATCATCAAATGGAGAAGAAATTGCAGCACCCACTAGCTGATATGGTTCCTAAAGTCATCACATAATAACGTCAGCAAAAAGAACCCAACTCAAAACTCAGATCAATAAAATTAATAATCAGAGGAATATAATGGAGAAGAAAAGACATTATAACAATATAAAATGCCCATTTCTATTATCTCCCGCTGGATGAGTGTGTCAATGCTTAGTATCATATTTCGAACATCAGGACTTATACGGAATGTTGAAACATGAGATGTACAAGTTAAATTTCAAGTTGGAGACCTCATAGCTGGGACAATGCTTAGTCCCTCAAAAGAGAAAATAAAAAATTCTCATATTAAAAGAAATAACCTCGCAACTATCATAATTGGGATCTTTAGGATCAATATGTGAATCGCCATCAGTGTCAAGCAGTTTACCCCATGTGCCTTTCCCACCACCTCCATCTAGTCAAACGGTACAAACGTGATAAACAATCAGTATATAAAGTACTAACCACGACACTAATCACAATATTTAATGTGCAGCACATCCTCAGCAACACATTTGCAAGGAAAAAAACTCCATTAATAGCCCACAAAATCACCATATATGATTTCTGGTAAAACACTGCATTTAGTAAGACATGTAACAGAAATAAAGCCAATCAAATCACTTATCACACTATAATAAGCAAAATATCTCTGTTCAATAATGTCAAATATACCAGAACCAACTAATGCAAATTATGAAAGCCATGCAAGTAGCTCCACCTATTCAGTTCATTTAAAGCACTGACACACATAAGGCTAAAAGAAAAATGATGGGATGTAAGACAATTAATTTTACATGTAATTCAGAACTAAGCATTGATATGGTATATGCCAAGAAGAAGAAGAAAGAAGAAATATGATTAATCGGCATCAGCCACTCATCCCAGCTTGTAGGCTGGATTGTGGAATGCATTTTGCATCAGTAATTGATAATTTCACATTTTGGTCAATGACATAAACCAAATAAAGTAAGAAAATGGTGAGTTGCTACATCAGCTCTAACCACAAAACTGTTGGCCTCCACTATTCAATGTTGCTGAAGTGGTAAATGCTCAACAACAGGGAAAATAAACAAATGAACTAGGTGGTCTATAAGGTGTTGTTGGTAATACAAAAATTTATTATTATTATTCACAACAAAGACAGATATTTTCACTTGATAAATGTCAAATACACTAATCCTACAAAATCATTTAGTTCTATGAGTGCACATAGCTACAGATATAATTTCCAAAATTTACAGCTTTCCAGCTAGTTTAGTTGCTTCCACCTGATAGGTATATATGCCAGGATAGTAGCAGCCGTACAAATAAAAATAGACAAATACGAACGTCTGCAAATCAATTAATGGATTGCCACAATGTGGTCCACATGGATCAAATACATTTGTCAAAAGAAAACTTGACCCAAGTTTATTGTCTTTGCCTCCCTATAAGGATGCAAAGTCGTCATAGAGAATCATAAGGTGCAGTTACCAACTGATGATACATAAAGGGCTAATAATCCACACAAATGATTTTTTTATTTAGTTTGGTCCTAGCAATGCAGGGACGAGGAACTCAGCCAATATTGCAAATAGACATCATTGCCACAGCCTATTTCGGGGGAAGGAGAGGACTGGAAAAGTGGCATCTGGCTAAGCATTTGTAGACAAAAACTTCTAATCGTCTCCATTTTCATATGGAGAGTAGAGTGTTTTACACGTTTTAAGGAGACCACAAGATTGTAACCATCAAAATTGAATATTCTTCATCAGAGGAAGTGGATCTATAAGGTGTAGGATGTAACCAAACAGAAAAATAGTATACGCATCCAATGGCGTTCATTTTTCAATTAAAAATTTATTTCAGGAATTCTAAGTAGAAAAAAACAGATCCAATTGCAATTCCCATCTCAACAATTACTCGATAATCACATACAACAATATTCCAGATATAAAACTCCAGATATAAAAAATAAAAACTGACAATTCAACGACTGCATGTCTAAAATCAATAATAACCTACACAAACGAATCATGATTTTTTTAAAAAAATGATAAAATAATACATCAAACAGAGGAAAATAAACGCAGAAATGGCAACCAAATATACAAAGATTGCATAATGCAGAAAATTGTTGTTTTCATGTAGTAGCTTGTTACAAAAAGGATAAAGGGATACAAAATTATTGGCGACTAATTAGAACGAAAACGGCAATGATTTCTTCTCCCAACACAATCTCCGAATTCGTATCTCAACTAAACAAGCAAAAACAAACCGAAAGAGCAAGAGAAGGAATTCGCAACCTTTCTTAACGCGGATGGCCTTCCCGGAGTGCGATCGGCGGATGTGCCGGACGGCGAATCCGCCGGTGGGCGCCCGTCCGCCGGCGCTGACCTTGATCTGGTGCTCCGGGAAGAGGAGGCCGGACGACTTGGGCGACGTCCCGGAGTTCTCGGCGTTCCTCGCGGCCACCTCCATCACCCCCCGCTGCTCCTCCGTTAGAAACCCATCCCAGCCCGTTGCCATTTCCCACCCCACGCCCCCTCCCCCTCAAAACCTCACCGATCGGGGCACGGCGGCGTCGGAGTGGGAAACCTAGGATAGAGAAGGGGACGTCGCTTTCAGATGGCTTTTATTCTTTTTATTTTATTTTATTTTATTTATTTATTTTGAGAGCCAGGATGGTTTTTATATTTACCTCTTTATGATACTTTTACGATATTAAAAAAATTTATTTTTTAATCGTTTAATTAATTAATTCATCAATTATTTACCGTCTAACAAGTCTAATTCATCCTCAAGCTATTCTTTTGTTTTTTCCTTCCTCTTGTGGGCCCGCAATGCACGTTAACGTAAATTTGGATTTTCTTTTTACGCAGCATAAAAGATATATAGTAGTCGATTATTATTTTAAAAATTCGTAAAACGGCGTACAAAATCTTTCGGTACGAAAAAGAGACAAAGGCCAAATGTAGTGACCTGAGACCGATTCCACAATTTGAACATTATTATTATATTTTTATAAATAATTCAGTTCAATTGAACCATTTAAATAAAAACGCGGACAGAATTATTATATACCTGTGCGTGTTTTTTTTTCAAATTGAGTATTTCAATAAATTTTAAAATTAAAATAATATGATAAACTGGACACAACACCAACTTCATGCTTACTTGAAAATTCTATAAGTAAAGTATCTCAGTTTTGTTCCATTTTATTTACAAATTCAACTTATTGATAAAAGTAATCTCGCTCTCTAAAATACTATGTAGTCATTATTTTATAATTATTATTTTTTCCTTTGTCATGTTAAATCTATTAATTGAGAAAATAAAATGTTAAGAGCTATGTTAGTTAGACGTGAGGGTGGAAATGTGAATTATTTAGGTGCAGAGGGTTATAAGTGCAAGTGGCTTAACTATGAAAAAGGTGGGATCGTAATTTATGTGTAAACGTAAGAAAGAATGATGGGGATAAGGGTGAGATGGGGCCTCTTAGGGCACGCCGCCTATATGGTAGGTATCCATGGCCTAGGTGGCTAGGGCTTATTCCATTGTCGATCTTTTATTTTTCACTTTAAAATATTTGTGAAGGGAGACATAAGAATATTATTATCATAATATTTTTTTTAAAAAAAGACCTAAATTGTTCATAAAAATTGTTCATCAGAAAAATTGCATTTTGTATGGTGAAATAAAATGTTCACAGTTTTCTAATGGCTAATAAATGAAAATTTTTCAGGACTTATATATAGTTTTAATAAAAATTAAAAACAATTGATACTCACTATATGCGTATTTATTTGCAAGCATTAACTCCCACCATCAAAATTTACAATTTATATGTTTTTATTGGAACTTTGATTTTGTTACCTTTCTGGTTCGGGAGGGAGTAATGCTATGAAATAAATGCAACCCGCTTTGTGCTAAAATATATATTAGTGAAACATGTGTGGATGACAAAGAAGAAAGAACACTTCGTTGGCAAAGGCAAAAAAATGACATTTAGAGTTTTTTGTATTATAAAGTGGTCAAAAAATGTGACATATGTCATATGATAAGATTATATACAATTTGCAGGCTTTTATACCAAAAAAATCATTTTATTTCTACCCCACCAGCTTGGCTTGGGGTGCAGAATCAACCCAAGACCACCAAGGATCAACGCTTAGCTTGCAAACTCTTTGAAAGAATTAACAACTGACATGAAATTGGATTCAATGTTCATAGCATACTGTCATTCTGGCAAAAACTAAAAGTGAAGAACAGTTTGCAAGGATTTTGATATTTAATGTTAAAAAATTGAATCACTAGATCATAAAATATAAAATCGAGATTTGAGCTTTCACATATAAGAGACTATTTTCCTGTTTTCATTTGCCTACTTTTAAAAACATATTGACATAAGTTTACTCGATTTCACATTGCAAGCATTACAATAAATAAAATTTGTGAACTTCAAAAGTGTGAAAAATTTTAGACCATGTTGGGCCTCTGCGGAAGCAGAAGATTATAGAACTTATCATGCAAGAAAAACTTTTTGCCTTTTCTATCAACAGCTTTCTTCCATCCACCCCCTAAAATCTTTTAAGATCATCTGTACCTGTGTAGTGAGGATCTAATATTAGAAAGGCACAATCTCCACTTGCATCACTGTAGTCCACTCCCAAAAGTGTGTATGCAAGAACACCGCCTCCTAAATGACAGTAAAAAACAAGATATTAATGGACAGGATAGCCAGACATGAGATTCCAGAATTCTAGTCGAGGTCCAGTTGGGTGAAGGGTAGGAGGGAGGGGGGTCCAATTTGCAACTAGACATGTAACGAAGCTTATGCCATTATATATGCAAAATAGAAAAGATAACTTCTATTCTTGGAAATGCAACTACTGAAGAATCTGACCTATCATGATAGGTGTTCCTTGTGTCTCAAAATGCAAAGCAAGCTCCCGACATTTTTCAGGAAGTTTTGATCCAGACCTTACGTTTATCACTTTGCAGCTCACCTGTTTAAGAATAGTTCAAGTGTCATATGCAAACAGCTACGCTTTCACATTAAAGCAAACGGATTTTGACAACAACAGATTCATGATGCAAGAAGACCAAATCAACAATCGTCATGCAAACAACACCATGAGAGCAACCTTATAAATTGAAAAAATGCAACATAAAGAAAATAAAGAAATGTTCACGTATTATCAAAGAAACAGCAGAGAAAACTTGCCAGTAGGACCTTACATAGACTTCTCTTTAAACTTTGTGTAAGAAAGGTATTGGCCCAGCATAAAGCTCGGCACTTGTTTTCACATTGACTATCTGTACAATGATTTGAATGAGGAAGGCAGTAGGTGAAATGAAATATAAACTACAGTAATAGGAAATATGAAATTCATACTAACAAGTGTCAACCACAATTTAACTGGGATGTATACTCAAGATGATGATGACGATATTGAAAATGATAATTTCATTCATGCAAGAGTTGGTAGATAATATACAAATCCCAAGTCCCCACTAGCAACTCACTAAAGCAATGATGATTATGGGGAACATCTTCAAAAAGCAAACTCAACTTACAACTCGAAAAGTTTCACATGAGAAAATAGGCCAACATACCCCAAGCATGACACATGAATGGACTGCCTTCTGATTTCTAAAAGCACAAAGGAAAAGCCTCGAAACGAAATAGACAATCTTAAGTTTATGGCAGAACACTGATGTTTCAGACCCCTAGAAATAACAAAATATAGCAACTACTCTTTTTCAACTATACTGATGTCAGTTTTATTACTAAATCAACTCCAGGATTAACATACTTACACCAAGAAGGTTGTCTAGTACAAAGCTCAACTCAATGGCTCCAATCCATTCACAAGAACCAATGAATGAGGGCTCCTTATCACCAATCTCCACAAGAGCCTGCTGAATTTCCCTGAAAGTAAAAAATAATTTAATACTGTAATTTGAGCCGTGGAAAAATCAAACAGAAATTTTTCCAGATCTGTAGTTGCAAAACGAATAATATGTTAAGTCAATAATCTTCATTACCTGTGAGAAGGAACTTGAATTGACGTGTACTGCTTAAGTCTAAACCATGAAATTATTGTCTGCAAGGAGCGGTATGCAAGTCCCCAGCCCTAGACAATGTACAAAAAGCTTGAGAGAGAGGCTACACGCAATATAGGGAAAAGAAGAAAGAGCAAGGTGAAAAATCTTTTGCTACAACTTTTAATGATCCAGTTAGTACAATCAAGATCATTCAAGAGTGAATTAAATCCGTGTTAGCACATATCTGAGATCATTATTAAATAAAAATTTGATCATGCAGAAAACAACATAAAGCACTTGCAAAAGAAGGAAGCAACAAGACATTGCTACATTTTCATCAAAACCATCTTGGAGGTAGTGATAGTATTCGTAGGAGCCTTGAACAAGAGATGGAAGACCTCCAGCAACTGCTCATTATAAAAAAAACACAAAAACAAAAAAAACAAAAAAAAACAAAAACAAAAAATGAAATTATGGAAACTGATCCGCATAATAAGATATCATGTATGTATAAAATGATTGTTCTAACCAACACTTCCTGGAATTCCGATATGAACATCTTTTGGCAACAGTGCACCTGAAACAGTTAGTGAAAACTATTTCATTAATTGTATCATTTGATAAGAGAAATAAGTTCCAAGTGAGCATCATTACTTGCTTCATTCATCTTAGGAGATTTAAAACTTAGTGCATTAGCAATGCGGAGCAAAGGCCAATGAAGTGGCAGTCCTGATCTCAGATGCAGAGACCGCCTTCTGTCAGCTGCCAGCAACCAGACACTTTCACATAAAAGATAAAGCGAAGAAGCTTTCAAGCACATAATGACCTATACTAGCATACTAAAAACTGACGTCGTTGACAATACATGGTTCATCAACCAGCCATATAAAGGGAAAGCATGCAACTCTAACACAATAATTCCCACCATAATAAAATACATAAATAACTTTCTCTCATGGTCAAAGAAGATAATGTTGAAGCATCTTAAATAGAACTTACAAGCATCTTAAGGAATTAAAGCATTGCCTTATAAATTACAATGACGATGCAATCACAGTACATATCATAGACCTCGAGGGATCAATAAAAAAATTCATCAGTCATCAAAGATTATCACACTTTTAACCTTATATCATTTCTTTGTTAATTAACTTAATTATGATTTCTTGTTTTAACGTACTTTACCATTCTAAAGAAATAGAAAGCTCACCTCTCATTTTGCAGAGGGGAGAAATTCCTTTTCTTCAGCAAAATAACCCAATTAAAAACATTATCAAAAACAATCATTCACCAAAAGGCTTCAACTCATGTCAAGAAGTTGATGTACAAGTAGAACCACTGGTCCCACACAGTTCGTGAATAACTATCGGCTCAAAAATGGATATGTAAGGCTTAATGATCAAAATTAATCAGATGAGAGTGCATGCATTTGTTTTCTATAAGGTGAAACTATCATAGAATTTTGTGTCATGCTGGTGAATTATTGATCAGAATTATGCTAGTTATACCAATCAACAAAGTGAGATTTGTCAATAGCCTATAAAGAAAATAGTTTGTTGACTAGCAATTTGAGTTATATAAAGCATACATAGTTTAGGAATGGGCTGGAAGAAAATAAATAGGATGAAAATGAAATGAACAATTACTGTTGGAAAAATCAGGATGAGAAAACTATGTAGAAGGCCTAGTTGCACAAATCAGAATCGGACGTTGAATCAAATTAGAAGGGAGTCCTTGAATTGGACCGATTCATTAAAAATCGGACAAGAATTGGTTAACTTAAGGTCAAAATTGGTGGATTATTAGTTATAAAATATATTATTTTGATGGTATGGTATACATTATATTTTATGGTATTTTTTATTTTTATTTTGATGTTTTTTAATTATTTGCAGTTAGTTATTATTTTTTATACGAGTCAGAGTCGAGTCAACTTTTAATTACGAGAATGCTACCGACCATTTATTTCCCCCAGCTCTCTTGACACGTCGCAAACGTGTCGTCCGGCTGCCATGCCGCCGATCACTGTCGTGCCGCTCGTCGTCGCCGGCCCAGACCGTCCCCTGCGCCCCCCACCCCCCACGTCGCCGATCGCAGCCGCTCCCCTTCCTAATCCACTCCGCCCCCTCCCCGCTGCCCCCTACCCTGTCCTCCTCCCCCCCCCGCCGACCCCGCTCCCCAATCCTCCCGCCCCCTACTATCGCCGCCGCAGCCGATCGCCACCCGCTGTTGCTCCACCGCCCCGGCTTCAGCAATTGAGGTTTTTTTTAAATTTTACTTTTACCCATGCATAATAAATTCATTAATTACCATTCCTAAGGTATTTCAGTCATTTACCTATAAAAACTAATTTTTGCCGATTTAAATCGGCTATGAATTGGCCAATTTTTTGTATAGGCGATTCACCATCTTTTTGAATCGGACACCAACCGATCCGATTTAAATCGAATCAGCTGATTTTTGCAATTATGGTAGAAGGTTGCAAGCACCTTGTTTCTTCTCTGTCTCCCCATAACTAAGCTCGTAAATAGTAGTGACTGGAGTCTCCCCATAACTAAGTTCGTATATAGTAGTGATTGGATGCAGAATTCCTGCCATGAAGAAGTGATATGGGCACAACTGCAAAATTTGATCGTTAAATATTGTAAGTGCTTTACAAAAATAAAATTAAAATAAAAATAAAAGAAGAAACAACAGCATCTTCTTGATTATACAGTATTAAACGTGTCATTCAATGAATATGGCATATTATCTACTGATAAACAGTCAGTTGGCAGCATAAAAGAGCTTCTAACATTATAAATGAAGACAAAAAATTATCCATACTCTCATAATTCACAATACAACTACAAAATATTATACCATGTTTACCTGAGGGTATCCTGTGAGAAGATTTGGAGCAAGTATGCTTTTTAGAGCATATATTTGGTCAATCAACCCAGGTATGACCAGCATAGACAATGCTCTAGCAACAGGAAGTTCCTTTGCAGAAAAGCAAAGTACATCAAGCTTCAAATTAACGACATTGAGAATTGCTGGTTGTGACACTGAAATTTGAGCACTAACAGATCAACAACCCAACATGCAAAGATAAAATAAAGAATTATTATAGATGCTTATAACAGCTGACAACCTGGGAAATAATAAGCAACAGGTGCAGCAGCTTCCGAGACAACTTTGGAATGATATGATAAAGGCAGTCACTTGAATAGGATCTGCATTCTAACAAGTAAAACATTATCAAAACCGAAAACATTTACTGTCATAAACTGATAGCAAATGAGAACCCGTGCAGAATGGCAGCATAATGGGCAGTATGTGCAATTCAATTATCCTAAATTCCACCATTAACCTGTGATATCTAACCATACCTAACAAACACAGGGACTTACCTCCATCAACGGCACTGATGCGGATATGTTGCCTTGGAACCAGGACTTTCACCTTCAGACATTTGAAGTTTCAATTCCAACTTCTTTTGGAAAAAATCCAGACTCAGGGGAACGGATTATAATCGGTTGTAATTCTGATTTAGTCGAAATATTTACCCTTTCAACAATATATGTTGAGGAGGGATCTCTGAGTTTATCAGCAACAGCATCAAATGCAGATGAGAAAATAAGGTTTGCATCTAACAAATTCAAGCGAAGATAGCATACATCAATAATGTTGTGTATGATTCATCAGCAACAGCATCAAATGCAGATGAGAAAATAAGGTTTGCATCTAACAAATTCAAGCAAAGATAGCATACATCAATAATGTTGTGTATGATTCCCACAAGTTCGCAAACTAAACATAATACTGAGAAAAATGATGAATAAAAAAATTCAAGTCAATGAATTCGCCAGCAGTTAGTCAACAGAATAGAATGCAACATGAAAACAATGTTTCCAAACACCCTATTAATAACCAATTATTATGATAACTGACCTGATCTTTATCAAAAGCTCGCATCTAAGTAGGCAACCGAGCTCCCAGAAAAGGTTTCCTGGGTCATTTTCATATTTCACATCATTTACTGCCTCTCCAGGGTTAGTGATATAGAACATAATATCACCCTTGGTCAAATCGGCAGTGGCTCCAATAATATCAACATTGCTCTAATCATCGAAAAGGACTTTTCTCAGTCTTCCAGCTGCCTCAGCTGCCTTAGCAGCATCATTTTCTGAATTAGCATTGCCCACGTGATGGGCACCAATGATATCAAACCCCATCAATAAAACAACCCTAAGATGATCTGCAACCGTTTGTACACATTAATTCAAAGCAAGATTTTTGCCACCACAAAGATCAAATAAAATACGAAATTTCTTAAGATATAGAGATGACAAATTCAAAGCAAGATTTTTGCCACCACAAAGATCAAATAAAATACGAAATCTCTTAAGATATAGAGTTGACAACAATCATCCTGCAATGCCTAAACATCAGTTCGAAAAGGTATATATGAATATAATTTAATATAAAAACATTGTATTAATTTGCACACTTTAGAGTTGCAACAGAAAAATCATCCCACATAAAAACCTGCCACTTTGATTCTACGTAGGCCTTATGTAACAGACTAAGCAACCAAGGAAATTAATCAGTAACACAAAATCGATAATGCTACCCCCTACCTAGCTGAGATTAAGTGTAGGACGTCTAGGGACAATGATCACAACTAGCAATATCTCATATCATCATTTTCTTCAAATACAGATTCAACCATCACCCTATGCTGCCTATCCACAATTTGGAAAGGTGTATATGATCATGCTGATATAGAAATGTGCATGGGTATGTCATCAATTAAAACACCAATGCAGTTAATTAGTGGTACTAAATATACATCTTCAACTCAATCTAATTGGGAAAAAGGCCCAAACGATGCGAATATTACAAATTCAACCTCAACAACAATATTAAAAATTTCGAAAACCGAATGATCAATTTCTTCGGTTATTAAAGATTCCATCATTCAACAATCATCTCAAATTGAGATCGATGTGATGTCGATGTTGGTAAAGCTTGCAACTGTGATTCCACGCGGGGTTACCAAACATCCCAACGCGAAAGCAGTGGTACAAAATCCATACCAGTAATTCACACCTCTGTACACGATGATGATGAGAGAAAAAATTCAACAATCACTAAAAATATCATTACTAAACCCCAAACAACCAACAACAAATTGACAACACTCACACGCACAAAGAAGAGTCCCAATTTGAGGAGAGAAACTCAAGCTTCCGATGTAGAAACGTACCTGCTTCTTTGGAGAAATCGGGGGAGGAGGAGTCGTAGTCCCGGTAGTGGAGGCATCTGAAGTTGGAGAGGACGGTGATCCGGGATCCCATCCGATCAAGAGATTCCGGCAATGGGCGACGACGGAAGTCGCCGGAGCGCCGCCCGATGTCGACTCCAACGGCGGCGGTGGCGGGGAGGAGAGAATTATCCGGCCCGTGAGAAGTTGGCGATTTAACTTAAACGGATCTCTCGTCGGTCTGTCCGAACAAAAATTGAGTTGGGGTTTAAAATTAAAATCACATTTTTACTGCTAATCACCCAAGCTTGAGCCTTGAACAAAGACCCCTTTGACTTTTAATAAATAAGCAAATAAGTTTTTTTAGCGAGGTGAGTTGAATTAAAATTAATTTAGCCAAATATGCTCTTATTAATGGAAAGAAAACTCAATACTAACCTCAGTCAATCAAAATACGAGAAAATTTTAAAAAATACAATAAAAATACATCTTTAAGAGGTTAATGGTTTGAATCACTCTAACCTCAATTTCTCAAAATAAAAATAAAAATATGTCTTGCAAACGGTTACGGATTTGAATCTCACTAACATCAAATTTTTAAACAAAAATTAAATAAAATATTTTGCAAGATAAAAGGTCTTGGGTTCAAAATTCGATTATTATTAACTTATAACTTCTTACTAATAATAATCTGTTTGTCTTGAAAAAATATGATAAAAAATAAATAATTATACTTTATCTTTTCATTCAAATAAAAAATATCTTTAAAGTCAATCATAATATATATCTAAGATATTAAATTATTACAATTTATTTCATTATTTAATGAGTTTATGTATAAAATTAAAATTTATCTATTATAAATTGTGCATGATATGACATCTTGCCTAAATAATTTAAATTGTGTTGATTATAATTTTAAATTAGTCAAAAAAACTTTTGACATCAAATTAACCATCTACAAGTAAGAAGTATTCATAAAAATCAATATAAAATTTTCCCTTTTCATTTACGTGTGTGTGTATGTTTTTTGGTCAAAACAATGTAGAAGTTTATATGTATGAAAAATAGAGTATATAGGTAGGATGTTGATAAGGTTTCATCTTTTTTGGCATTAATTAGACCTAATTTTTAGTTTTTATAAAAAATGCACTAGTATAAAGATATTTTAAAATTATTTTTTATGATAATTAAGATAAAATGGGTTAAAAATATTAAATTAATTAAAATATTTATAATTATTTTAATTATTTTTTATATTTATCTATGTAAATTTTAAATAATGAGCCCTATTTAATTGTTCGAAATAAAAGTCCTACAGGGAGCGTGGCTTATTTATGTACCGCTCATGCCCAGATTATAAAAGAGTAACCAACAAAATTATCTTGCAAATAAAACCTTCTATTTGCCTCTCTTTCAATTTTTATACCGTGCTTCAAAATTTTCTTTTTTTTAAATTAAATTTTTTTAAAAGATGTTATATATTCCTCCGTCCAACATAAAAAATTAGGGGTGGCGACGGTGGAAAATCAACACGGTAAATATTTTTATTTTTGAGAGCAAAACGTTGAAAGTTTGCCAAAACTATTTCCGAAAAAGGGTGCTTCTTTGCCTTCTTCCACTCCTAGAAGAAGAGGTGAAACAACCACGTGTATCCTAGTCATCTAATCCCAACAAATACACCATATCCCACATGCAATATACACAACAAAATTACACGTCAGAAAAGCCGCGGCCACCTTTCAACGGTCCCCACCTCTTATTCTAATCTTGCCTCGTTTCTGACGTGGAACTGTGTTCATCCACGTCATCTGCTCCATTATTTTAGTACCCGGGGTCCACCAATATCTATATCCTAATCAAATTGAAATAGTAAATGAATTATTTGTTTAAAATAGAAACAAAAGAAAATTGCGTGTTTGTTTCTATTACGTATACGTAATATATATATATAGGGGACCCCGGCCAAGAAGCGGCAACATTCCTTCATTCTGTGTCAAATGGCCATAGCTGATCAGCAGAATTTCCCATGGTTGAATGCCGCCGGAGGTAGTGATGCCGGTCCCGATGTCCGGGTGGTTACCGCCGACGGCGTGAGCATCCCTGCCCACTCTCATGTCTTGGTACACCTTATATTTTTTATTCTAATAATTATTAGAAATTGTGTTTTAGTAGCTATGAAGCCATGGGTTTTGATGGGTCGAAATGTTTCGAGCAGGCGGCGGCATCTCCGGCGATGGAGAGTCTGTTAGACCGGCCGTGGAAGCGAGGCAGCGGTGGTCGGGTGGTTCCCATATTAGGTGTCCCCTCCGGTGCGGTGGTTTCTTTCACTGGCTATCTATATTCCTCAAAGTGCGTGCGTACATGTAATTTGACAACTTATTGATTTGATTTAGTATTCTTCTTCCTCTTCGCCAATCCATGGAGTTCTGGCCAAAGAGATTTGACAGGTTGGGCCATGTTCTTCCCAAGCTGACCAAATCTGCCATTGATCTCGTACAAATAAATAGAAAATTCACGCCTTTTACACCATAGGCTGTAGCTGATTTGACTCGGATACATATAACATACCATGATCCTATTTACCAACAGACCTTCAGATTTCATCTAGAAGAGTGAGTATACATTTTAAGACCAAAATATTTATCTTAATTGGAAATGCAAAAATATTATTGGTGTAGGTGTTCGGAAGAGGAAATGGACGATTATGGCCTCCACCTGCTGGTGCTGTCCCATGTCTTCTCCATTCGTGCTCTGAAACGATGGTGCGAGAGGGCGCTAGCGGCCAGGCTGACCGTGGACAATGTGGTGGACATCCTGCAGCTGGCTCGCCTCTGCGATGCGCCGTCGCTTAGGGTGAAGTGCGTGAAGTTAGTGGCCAGGAGTTCGCCGCCGTGGAGATGAGCGAAGGGTGGCGGTTCCTACAGAGGCATGATCCACGCCTCGAGCTCTATCTCCTCCAATCTCTGGACGAAGTTCATACTGTGAGTTTGGAGTTATTCATCATTGGTTGTTTTAGATGGTTATAAAGTGTAATTTGGTTGTTTAATTTTGAACCTTTTTGTTAGAACGATATATAACAGATAGAAATAAAAATTCATTTGAATCATGCTTGTTGCAATGAAAAACGATTGAGATTAATGTTCCTCTAGCAACAATCAATCATAATGGTTGATGCATAACGCATATTTGTCGATGCCTGTATTATTATTATATTTGAAATGAAATTACATGTAGATGATGATGATGATGATAAAATTTATTCAACAGCAGCAGCAGAGGAGGATGAGAAACAGAAGAGATGAGAAGCTCTACCTGCAACTAAGTGAGGCAATGGAGTGTCTAGAGCACATATTTACTGAAGGTTGCATCGGCGTCAACCTCCAGAAGAAAGCATCAAACAATGGCCCCTGCAGGAACTTTTCCATTTGCCGTAGCTTGCAGCTTCTCCTCCACCATTTTGCCACTTGCAAGATCAAAGCCTGTGGTGGCTGCCCCCATTGCAAGAGAATGCATCAGCTCCTCAGACTCCATTCCTTCCTCTGCTATCAGCCTGGCCCTTGCAAAATTCCACTTTGTGGGTATGCTATAATTCCAACTTCTTGTTCATTTTTTGCCATTTTTCATTATCAATGCTTAAACACTTTATAACACGAATATAGCAACAAAAAAATCACAAAACTGCAAAAAATGCACGATGAGAATGAGGTTTGATGATTTGCCTAGTCATATGATGATTATCATTACAGCTCAAGGACACAGAAACATAATCTCCAATGCTGCAAATCGCGCTCTGATTATAGTTGCAAATCGCATCCTACATTGGTAACCTTCCATTGTTTTTTTTATGTTGTTGCTGCAGGCAATTCAAGACAAGAATTCAGAAAGAAGAAGTTGAGGGCAAGGAGAGTAGGAAGTGGAAGCAGTTGGCAAGGAAGGTGATTTCTGCTAAAGCCATGTCTTGTTTGGCAAAGAGGAAGAGAGAAGAGGAGATTGAGAGGGCACCATGGATGATTGCAGGAAATGGATCAATAAATTACAGAAAACAATCTGTCAATCAAAGACATTGAGGGAATAAGTTGATGAGATGGCCAGTTTCATGTAGGAAATTTCTTCGAGGAAATTGTTCTTATGTGTTAATATTCTTTTATTTGTTGGGAGCCATAATTTAAAACTAGGTAGTTAAGAATATTTTTTCAATAAGAAATTAAATGTACTGTTTGTTGTATTTTTTGTTTTTATGTCCTCATCGGCTTTAAGATCCGCGTGGTTACATTTGATCAAAGTGACAATTTTTTATGCCAGATACCCTTCATGAGCAAATAAACCGGGAACAAGAGCAATTTAGGGCTACCATAATTTGATGAAAATTAAATTTAAAATATGTTCCATACTCGAAAAAGGCTAATGATGTTTCATAAAAAATAATATTGATAATTTTAGAAATTTTGTGGTAGTTACAAAAATTTGAAGTTGTTTTTATATTGCCCCGTGTAGAATATAATTACCAAAGCAGACCACGAACTTATCATTGGCCTAATTAAAGCAAGCTTGGTTGGTGGTTCCACAAAAGCGACTTGATTTGACTTTAAATTTTGTATTTCTTATAAAACATTTATTGCGCTTCTTGAAGTAGAAATGAAATATTCTTAAAAGAGTAAGAATTCATAACAATTTTCAATAAAAAATAACGTTTTTTCAATACACGAGTTTTATTTTATACATAAAATTAATGGTAAGTTGCTTTCAAAAAATTAATGATAAGTTGAGGTAAATTCTTTATTAGTTTTTTACACGACATATATTGAATAAATTTTAATTTTATACGTAAACTCTCATTAAATAATAAGATAGGTTGTAATAATTTAATATCATAGATATATATTGTGGTTGACTTTAAAAACATAGCTGTAACACCTCAAATCCAGTTTACGCTCGTAACCAAACTAAAATATCATTGCACCCGGTTAGGTCAGCTAACTCAAACCGAACCCTGTAGATCTATTCACGACATCTTGAGATGGAAGATGTCAATCGCTATACATGGATAAATGTACAAAAAAACCTAATATGCTACTACATGGATGACATGTCAAGACATTTAATTCGATCAAATTAAAACATTCTCGACATTTGGGTCTCGGCCCATTTATTTATTCTATTCACATCATTCAACAAGCATACTAATATTTATTTCACATCATAATATCACTATCAATTTCTACTTACTACAATCTTCATCATAAGTATTTTCATTGTTCATAATTACACAACAACACAATTAAAATAGTCAAAACAAATATTCGATCAGCGCGTATGCGTGTGTGCAAGAAACATGACTACTCCTCTGTCCAGGCTGGCTCATCCTATTTATAATCATCACTTATATATATTATAAAAACACATCAGTAACGAATGTTACTGGTCCAAAAATATAACTAATATCAAACTGGTTATGAGAGCAAACTCTCATATGAAAGAAAACATCGTGAAATCTCTGAAAGGCATCTATTGAATTGAAATCATCTTTAACTAAACTGATCTGCTCCTGCTGATGCCTTTCTCGACCTTTTATCATTTCACTTTCTGGTCCCTTGGGACTACTGTTATATTCTAAGTCATTTTTCTTTCTTCCATACCCACTTACGTAGCGTGGTTGTTGGGATTCTTGGCTTACGACTGGCACATGCTACTTGCGTAGCATGGTTGTCGGGATTCTTGACTTACGATTGGCACATGCCACTTGTGTAACATGGTTGTTGGCAGTTTCAACTAGCATAAGTATAACATGGTTGTCGGGATTCCCGACTTATGACTGGCACATGCCACTTGCGTAGCATGGTTGTTAGGATTCCTAGCTTACGACTGGCACATGTAACTTACATAGCATGGTTGTCGGCGGCTTCGATTGGCACATGCTGCTTACATTACATGATTGACAAGATTCTCAGCTTACGACTGGCACATGCTACTTGCGTAGCATGGTTGTTGGCGGCTTCGACTAGCACATGCTCGCTTGCGTAGTACGGTATTGAAAAAAGCAAAAACTACATATATATAGGTCTTGGTAGGAATTTATATAATATGCTCGAAGATAACTTGTGGTAGATCTTGTTTTCAAAAACATACTTGAGGGATCTCATCTTCAAGGGTTATTAGTCTAGAAAATTATTCGACTAAATAGCCCAAGCTACGTGGGATCCGATAAAACACCACTCAACTCGTCCTACAATCTGTAAAAATTAAATCATGATAGAATGAAATAATATATCAGGGGTGAGTCCTAAATAGACCTAATAGAAGCTCCAAGCGTGTCCTAGCGCCTAAATAGTGAGCTCCTACTCTGTATCTAATCGTCAGTCATGCGGTGACGGCGACGAGGTTGTAGTTGGCTTGAGTGAGGATCGTGGGGAAAAGAGAAGGAAGAAAAAGAAGAAGAAAGTTGGGTGAGAAGGATGGTGGTGGCTGAATGATAACGGTGTCAGAAGTGTGGAATATATAGGTGTCAGGGGGAAGAAAAAGAGTGGTCAGTGAGAAAAATGAATGGTTGTTAAGAAAAATAAATAGTTGTCTCATAATTAAAACTTAACTCGACCAAAAATAATGGTCGAACCGATCGGTTCAGATTTATAAAATCCTAATTCAAATCATGGGTTTTACGATCTTCCCTCCTTATAAAAATTTCATCCTCAAAATTTTAAATTAAGAATGCTTCACTCTCGATGTCCTAGTTGACCACATCTGAAGCATGTGTCCATACCCACTTTGCATATTTCTCCATGACAGCGTCCACAGTTTTGACATGTTGGGTGTCTTGTCCATCTATAACTCTTATTCTGGCTCGGGCACCTATCCTATGCCTCTGTTGTATCCCCTGATCTGGTTAATATTGTTGAGGGTGTTGTTGTCTCTATTCATAGTCTCGACAGGGTCAAGTAGCCAAGACTCGCTCAGCTTTGCTTGCAGCTCACACCACATTACCAAAAGTGACAATTCTGCATTTGTACCTCTTCCAACCATGCAATAGCAGCCTCTGTTTCGGTTAATAGCTTCTAACGTTGCGGCAGCTTCTACTACGATGGCTCCAGCTACAGTGGCTTACCAAGCCTAAGTCACTAGGATTTCTTGGCGGCAGTGCGGCTCTTGATCGGCTAGATATTGTTTCGCTGTGAACATGAGTAGGGCTAGCTTGTCTGGAAGAAGGAGGTGATGAAGTCCACTTCTGAGTACTTCGAGTTCTTACCATGATTACCCCTACTCACTCCAATCCCAAAAATACTGTCATACTACCTATTGGTGAGAAATCTGTAAATCAAAGACAATAAGGACAGAAATATATACCTATCAGCTAGACTTGGAGTAATTTTTGCACACACATCCCCTATGAAAATATCTTCCAACTGAATCAATTGAGAGTTTGCTCTGATACCAAAATTGTAAGGCCCAAAATCCGGTTTACACTCAGAACCAAACCAGAATGTCATTGGTCTCGGTTAGGTCGACTAACTTGAACCCAACCCTGCGGATCTACTCTCGGCATCTCGAGATGGAAGATGTCAATCGCTATGCATAGATGAATGCACAAAAATAAACCTAACATGTTACTACATGGATGACATGTCAAAATATTTAATTCGATCAAATCAAAACATTCTCGACATTTGGGTCTCGACCCACTTATTTATTCTATTCACATCATTCGACTAGCACACTAATATTTATTTCACATCATAATTAACTATCTATTTCTACTTGCCACAATCTTTATCATATGTATTTTCATTGTTCATAATTACATAACAACACAATTAAAATAGTCAAAACAAATATTTGATCGGCACGTGTGAGTGTGTGCAAGCAACATCACCGATCCTCCATCCAGGCTGACTCATCCTACTCATGATCATCACCTACATATATTATAAAAACACATTAGTAATGAATGTTACTGGTCCAAAAATATAACTAATATCAAACTGGTTATGAGAGCAAACTCTCATATGAAAGAAAACATCGTGAAATCTCTGAAGGGCATCTACTAAACTGAAATCATCTTTAACTGAAGTGATCTGCTCTTGTTGATGCCTCTTTTAGACTTTTCTCATTTCACTTTTTGGTCCCTTGGGACTATTGTTATATTCTAAGTCATTTTTCTTTCTTCCATACCCACTCGCGTAGTATGGTTGTCAGGATTCCTGGCGGACTGGCACATGCTACTTGTGTAGCATGGTTGTCGGCGACTTCGATTAGCACAAGCCACTTGCGTAGCATGGTTGTCAGGATTTCCAGCTTACGACTGACACATGCCACTTGCATAGCATGGATGTTGGCGGCTTCAACTAGCACATGTCGCTAGCATAACATGGTTGTCGGGATTCCCGGCTTACGAGTGCCACATACCATTTGCATAGCATGGTTATCGGTGACTTCGACTGACACATGCCACTTGCGTAGCATGGTTGTCAGGATTCCCGATTTACGACTGGCACATGCTACTTGCGTAGCATGGATGTCAGCAGCTTCGATTGGCACATGCCACTTGCGTAGCATGGTTGTCGAGATTCCCAGCTTAGGATTAGCACATGCTACTTGGGTAGCATGGTTGTCGGCGGCTTCGACTGCTACTTGCATTGCATGGCTGTCGGCAGCTTCAATTGTCACATGCTCGCTTGCATAGTACGGTTATTGAAAAACACGAAAACTATATATATAGGTCTTAGTAGGGTTTTATATAATAGGCCTGAAGGCAACTTGTGGTAGATCTTGTTTTCGAAAACATACTCGAGGGATCTCATCCTCAAGGGTTATTAATCTGGAAAAATATTCGACTAAATAGCCCGAGCTACATGGGACCCGATAAAACACCACTCAACTCGTCCTACAATCTATAAAATTTAAATCACAATAGAATAGAACAATAAACCGGGGGTGAGTCCTAAATGGACCTGGTAGAAGTTTCGAGCGTGTCCTAGCGCCTTAACGATGAGCTCCTACTCCGTACCTAATCGTCAATCATGCAGTGATGGCGACGAAGTTGTGGCCGACTTGAGTGAGGATCGTAGGTAAAAGAGAAGAAAGGCAAAGAAGAAGAAAGCTGGGTGAGAAGGATGGTGGTGGCTGGATGATGACGGTGTCAGAAGTGTGGAATATATAGGTGCCAAGGGGAAGAAAACGAGTGGTCAGTGAGAAAAACGAACGCCCTGTGAAAAAAGCGAATGGTCGTTGAGAAAAACAAATGGTCGTCTCATAATTAGAACTTAACTTGACTAAAAATAATGGTCGAACCGACCGGTTTAGATTATAAAAGTCTAATTCGAATCACGGACTTTACAACATCCTATTTGATTTTTTTATTTAATTTTTTCAATACAAATAGATAGAGTCTTATTAATATGAAGTTAGAAGTTGAGGTTAGCTAAGTTTGAGCACGTGACCTATTATTGTGAAAGATATTATTACTATTATTTTAAAGAAATTAAGATTACCTAGATTTGAACTTGTGATCCTCTACAAGAGGTATTTTTATTATATTTTTTTTAATTTTCTTTTATTTGAATTGGTTGATTCTCCTATTGTTAATCTCAGGTGTAAATCTCGTGAATCGAGTCAGGCTTTTACATTATCAAACCAATCGGTTCAACCGTCTATTAGAGTCAAGTCAATTTTATGAACTGCGTGTTAAGCCAAGGCCAGCAATGCGTATGAGCGTTGAGGGTCAAATGTATCATAGTATATAATGATAATGTTTAGAAAATGATGAGAAATGAGTTATTAGAGTATATGACATTATGGAGTTATTTTTTTATGTATTTGATCATATAATCATTTTTAGGACGAATAATGCATTAGGATGCGTTATATAGCAGTTTGACTAGGTTATTAGTTATAAAACATGTCATTTTGATGTTACGAAGTATATTATATTTTATCGGATTTTTTTCATATTTTTTAGATTTTTTAAATTTATTAAGAGTTAGTTATTATTTTTGACACGAGTAGGAGGTGAGTCAACTTATAAATATGAAATTGCCACCCAAACCCTTCCTTGTCCTTTCTCGCTCTCCACCCCATCACTGCCCTGATTGTTGTCGATGACGCTACCTCTGACTGCCGCACCACCGTTGATCGTTGCCGCCCCCTTCGCCGAAGCTTCAAAGAGCCATCCCCAGCCTTCCTAGTCCTCACTTGGTCTCCACGATGCCCTGGTCGCACCGCTCCTCCCCGACGCCTTCCCCTTCAACCCCAAACCCTTTCCCCCACACCAAGGGCCGCCGTCGAGGCCGACCAAGGGCCGATCAAACAAGCCGACTAACCTCGGCTGACTCACCACCGTTGTTAACGACCATCATTGCCACTGCCACCCTCACCACCACAATAGTCAAGTCGAGCTCGCCGAGCCTGTGCCGACCCATAGCCCTAATTGCCTCACCAAAAAGTTGCCGAAAATTGCCAAAAAATAGCTGGAACCCCAGATTCGTTGAAATTTGCCGGAGGTCGCTGGATTTTTACCAAATTCGTCTAGCCCAACTTGACCGAACTTCAGACGCCGCCAAGTGCTAAATTCGAGTCTCGAACCACGTGACAAACTCTAGTCGTCGCCGATCACTGACGACGTGAAGTATAATTACCTCCAACCTAATTAATTAAAATTGATAATTATTAGCATAACATGGTAGGATTTGATTTATTGATGTGATAAATATTTTTATTGTAAATAAAATTGAATTTGCATGATTTGAATTATATTAAAATAAATGGTAAGGAACTAATTAAGTAAATTAAGCATATATTATTAATCAAATGCAACATAGCCTACAAAATCTTGATATGGATTGATACGTGTGATTTGATGTGATGAGTGTCTTGATGTGAGTGTGATATAGGATGTGTGAATGCATTATAGTAAACGTTAGCTTTTAATTTTGATGTGTAGGTACGTAGTAAGAGCTTTCCGTCTAGGTACGTAGACACAATTGGAGTTTTTACCAGGTCCATTTAGGACTCACTTCTGGTTTGACTCCTCTACTCTATTGTGATTTGTTTTTAACATGTAAGTAGACATGTTAAATGGTAGATTTATCTCATCCCACTCCACATGGGTCATTTAGTCGTACAAATTTTTGGGTTAATAATTCTGGAGAATAAGATCCCTCGAGTTTATTTTTGAAAATTCAGATCCAGATCACGATGCCTTCAGGCCTACTATATTACAATCCCTACCCAAGTATATGTACATGTAGTTTTCTTAAGTTTTCTAGTGAGATGTGAGACAAGGGAAAGTCGACTCACATACTACGCGAGCGGGTACGTGCTAGTCAAAGCGGGCTCTAGATTGGTGGGCGGGTTGTTCCATTCCCGAGGGATCCTGATAACTCAACCTTTGAGTTCTTAAATCCCGGAGAAGTGTGGAGGATTACTCGTACTGCAATGCAATGCATTGCATGTCTAGACTTGTGGCTTCAAAGGGTACTGAAGGAACATGCCTAAGAGTACTCGGCCTTTGTGGTCAGGACCAAGAGTGATACAGAGGATGTAGAGGGCTTTAGGATAATTGATTTTGTCACGCAAGGGATAATTTTAAAAGCTGTTGAGACATGAAATGAGTCAAAATGGGATGTTTTTGAGCCGAGGCCGACGACTCCTGATTAGTGCCGCTATGAGAGATTCTATACAGAAGTATATGATTGATTTCATTTAATAAGAGAGCCAATTCTCCTATTGTAAAACCCGTGACTCGAGTCAGGGTTTTACGTTACCAAACTAGTCGGTTCGACCATTAGTTCGAGTCGAGTCAGTTTCATGAACTGCGTGCTGAGTCGAGACCAGCCGTGAGTTATGAGCGATGAGAGTCAGGTGTACCTGAATATATGATGATAACGTCGAGAAGATGGTGAGATATGAGTTATCAGAATATATGAAAGTATGCAGTATTTTTTTCTTTTTATATGTTTGATCGTAGAAATAGTTTTAGGCCGAATAACGCGTTAGGACACGTTGGATTATATTCGGGTGGGTTATTAGTTATAGAGCATGCCATTTGGATGTTGTTGTGTTTGTTTTATTTTATGGATTTTTTTCCATATTTTTCTAGATTTTTTTTAGAATTTATTACGAACTAGTTATTATTTTGACTCGAGTAGGAATCGAGTCAATACTTATTTACGAAACTGACATTGAGGGTATTTTTCTCTGTCCCGACCTTCCTCACCCCAAACCCTCGCCACCGCCACTGCCGCCACCGCCGCCGACGCCGTACTGCCACCGAGCAACGCCGCCCGCCCCGCCGTGCTCACCGTGCGCCACGACCCACCCCGGCCACCGTCTCGCCGCCACGACGCCGGAATCGCTCCACAAGGCCACCTCGGCCATCGCCAATCCGGGCCGGATTCCGCCACTGTCCGGGCCTCTCCGCCGCCGCTATGACCACGACAACCACCACCTCGCCGTCGCCGACATTTCCCCCACCATCCCGAGCGCCGTCGAGGCCGGCCGGAGCCCCGATCGGAGCACGCCGCCGCCGCCGCCCATTTTCGACGCCACCGTCGACGGCCATCGCCGCCTCGGTTACCCTGTTTGACACCACCATCGGACCGAGCTCGTCGAGCTGGTGCCGATAGACCCCCTGATTGCCCTGTCCCGAATCATCGCCGGAAAACTGTCGGAATCCGCCGAAAAACCGCCGACACTCGCCGGAAAACCGCCGGAACCGCCGGAAAATTGATTCGTGGGAAATTCGCCGGATCATCCGCCGAACGCACCTGGTCCAATCTGATCGGACTTCGGATGCCGCTAGGTGCCGAATTCGAGTTTCGAGCCACGAAACGGAAACTCTAGCCGTCGCCGATTTTCGACGACGCGAGGTATAATTTATTTTAATTTAATTATTTAAAAATATTGATTATTAGAATTGCATGCTAGGATTGGTGAATTGTATGTTATAATAATATATATAAATATAGATTTGATTAAGGATAAAATATGAAATTTGTTTGATTGAGCGGTGTTGAAAATGGAGGCTAAGAAACTAATTAGGGTAACTAGGTAATGATCTTGATCTAATGCAAACTAGCCTAGTAGACTTGCTAAAATTGATATAGGTTGAAGTGTGTTGATTGATGTGTGATTGCGTTGATTGTGTGTGCATGCTATAGGATGTGTGATTCATCATGCAAGCGTTAGTTTTTAGCTTGATTGTGTAGGTACAGTGTAGGAGCTCGCCGCCTAGGCGCATGGACCCGTATGGAGCTTCTACCAGGTCCATTTAGGACTCGTTCTCTGATTTACGCTACTCTCTTGTGTATTTGATTTATTATGTGCAGGACGAGTTAAGTGGTGTTTTATCGAATCCCACTTAACTTGGGCCATTTAGCCAACGATTTTCTGGATTAATAACCCTCGAGGATGAGATCCCTCGAGTTTATTTTCGAACTTCAGATCCAGCTCACGTTGTGTAAAACCCACGATTCGAGTTAGGGTTTTATAGTCAGAACCGGTCGGGTCGACCGTTATTTTCGAGTCGAGTCAGTTTCAGAACACGTGTACTGAGCCGACGCCGGTCTCGTGTATGAGCCATGAGGGTCATGTGTACCCAAGTATATGATGATAACGTCATGAACACAGCAGAACAGAATGAGTTATCAGAATATATGAGAGTATGCCAGTGATTTTATTTATTTATTTTATTTTATTTTATTTATATATAGTGGATCGTGGAATTAGTTTTAGGCCGTTTACCGCGTTAGGACGCGTTACGGGCATTTTGGGTGGGTTGATAGTTTTAGAGCATATCATTATGATGTTTTGGTGTTATTTGATTTTACAGGATTTTTCCCGATTTTTATGGATTTTTTTAGGATTTAATACGACTTAGTTATTATACTTGACTCGAGCCGGAGACGAGTCAAGTCTTATTTACGAAATTGCCACCCAACCCTTTCTTCTCCACCCCCGACCTTTTCTCCCCCACGCCCAAACCCTAACCATCGCGCCGCCCCTGTTCGCGCGCCACCGCCGCCACGGCCGACGCCGCCTGGCCGCCGTTCGACGCCGCCCAGCCCAGCCACGGCGTCGCCATGCTGCCCCGACCAGGTCCGGCCCCAATCGGGCCGCCGTGACGCCGGAATCGCCGTGCGTAGCGCCGCGGCTAAGTTTTGGTCGCGTCGTCGATTTCGCCGCCGGCGACCGTCGCCGCCACGATCAGGTGGTCGCCTCAGCACCAGCGACCACCCAGTGACCCTCCCCGACCGGAACGGAGGCCAGCGCCGCCCATCCCGGCCGGATCTCCACACCACCACGGCCGGCCTCTGTTTTATGCATTTTCCGGCGAGCCGCCACCTCCGTTGGCCTCATCGACCTTGTAGATGAGTCGGGCTCGCCGAGCCGGTTCCAATGGTACCCTACATGACCCCTATCCAGCTAGTAGATACCACCGGCAATTGTCGCCGGAAAACCACCGGAAGTCGCCGGAAAACCGCCAGCAGCTGCCGGAAAACCGCCGGAAAATCGGAATTTCTGGAATTCGCCGGAATTCACCGGATCTTCCGCGGGGCTCACCCGGTGGAGCCCGATCGAGCTTCGGACGCCGATGAGCGCCGAATTTGAGCTCCGAGACGCGCGACGGAACCCTAGCCGTCGCCGATTGTCGACGACGAGAGGTATAATTACCTCCAATTTGATTATTTAAATTGATGATTATTAGCATAGCATGGTAGCATGGACCGATTATTTATCATGATAGTGCCTAATTTCTGATGAAGTAATGATTGTATGATTTGAGGAATTGTAATTGAATAGTAAGTGAGCTAATGAGATAAAATGAGTTGGAGCATGATAAGTGATCATGATGTAATTTAGAAAAACAGAATAAAATATAGTATGAATAGTTTGAGTTATGATTATTCTCTTTCATGATTATTTGACTATGATGGATGATTATTATGTCGTGTGTGGTATTCATTGATTTTGATGCATCATGTAGTTAGAGGGCGTTAGTATTTAGTTTTGATGTGTAGGTACGGAGTAGGAGCTCGCCGCCTAGGCGCGATGACCCGCTTGGAGCTTCTACCAGGTCCGTTTAGGACTCGTCTCTGATTTACTCTTTCTATTGTATGTTTAATTTATTGCCTGCAGGACGGGTTAAGTGGCGTTTTATCGGATCCCACTTAACTCGGGCCATTTAACCGAACATTTTCCGGATTAATAACCCCTCGAGGATGAGATCCCTCGAGGTTGATTTCGAAAACAAGATCCACCACAAGTTGCCTTCGGGCCTATTATATAAATCCCTACCCAGCCCTATATATATGTAGTTTTCGCGTTTTCAGTGAGACGAGAGATGGAGAAATCGACTGCACGTACCATGCAGAGGATGCCGTGACAGTCAAAGCGGGCTCTGGATTAGTGCCAGCGGACTGTTCCATTCCCGAGGGATCCTGACAACTCCGCGTTTGAGTTCCTCACACCCGGAGAACGTGGAGGTTTACGGGTACTGTTTAGTACAGCGCATGTCCGGACTTGTGGTTCAAAGGGTACTAAAGGCGACTGCCTGAGAGTACTCGGCCTTCGTGCTCAAGGCCAGGAGAAATATGGAGGTAAGGAGAGGGCTTAGGATAAAGTTTCACGAGAAGTACTGAAAAAGAAGTGCCGAGAGCGGCACAGTACCAGCAGCAGATCAGTAAGTTCGGGATGCTACCGGGTCTGCAGCCCAGTGGCTCCTCAGTAGTGCCCTTCAGAGTGTTCACGTGGAGTATATGATGTTTTCTTTCATATGAGAGTTTGCTCTCATAGCCAGCTTGTTATAGTTATTTTATTTTCCGGACCAGTAACACTTGTTACTGACGTGTTTTTATACTATATGTAGGTAATAATCACGAGTTGGAGGAGCCAGCTTGGACGGAGGAGCAATGAGGTCTTGTCACACACACATGTTAGATTTCTGAATGTTTAATATTTGTATTATTATGTTATTATATTGTGAATGACATGATGTAAATGTTTGAGACATGATGATATGATATGAATGAAATGTTAAGACACGATAACAGAATGCAAAATATGATCAGAGTTGAGCAGATCAGAAGCGTAGTGGGTTGAGACCCAAGCTTCAGAATGAATATATAGTATGATTAGATTTTGTGTGATATGATTATTGATACATGCTATATATATTTGTATATATATTATTTTGACAGGGTGGGCCCATAATTGCACTTTTAGGGGAGATTCTGTCAGTTTTATTTCAGAATTTTTATTGATTTTGATCGTAATTGTGATGGTGTGAAATTTAATTTGCATGTCATTCATGTAGTACCATGTTAGGGTTTTGTGCATTCATCCATGCATGACAGAGTCGTATCTTCACGTTACTGACGGTTTTTCTATATATATGTAGGTGAGGAATGCGAGCGATGAAAGCTGTCGGGACTGCGGAGGAGCAGCACGGAACCGCGCACACATGTACCTGCCGCGTGTAACGTATGTATAATGATGGTGTGTTATTGTTATGTAAATGATAATTTTGATGTGTTTGCTTGAATGAATTACTTGTCATGAAACGAATTGATAAATATGAATGAGTAGGGAGCCTTGGAGTTCAGACTCGGCTCGGGTAAAAACGAATGAGATAATGATTTAATGTCATGGTAGATTGTTATGTGTTATCGTATTTTTATAAAATAGTATATATTTTCTTTTGGTTTCGCATTTGTTGTTTTGTCTTATTTTGCTTGTACATCATAGCATGCATGTAGGACCGCGTTAGAACCCAATTGTTCCCATTCATGCATTTCACATTTGCATCTCCATCTTGAAACGCCGAGAGTAGATCCTGGTCGGCTTAACCGAATCTAAGTAGAGCTAGCGA
Source organism: Piper betle (assembly GCA_033002965.1). Taxonomy (NCBI): domain Eukaryota; kingdom Viridiplantae; phylum Streptophyta; class Magnoliopsida; order Piperales; family Piperaceae; genus Piper; species Piper betle. Next base: position 65,633 of record JAURVB010000396.1, read on the forward strand.
ACGGTTCGGTCGCACGGTGACATTTTCGAGTCGGTTCACGGGTGAGCCGAAACGGGGTGTTACACCTAATGCCAGTTTGTTTATTAATTATTTCTAGACTAGTAATACTCGTTACTAACGTTTTTGTATTATACATATAGGTGAGAATCTGGATGATTGAGTGTTGTTGGGACTGTGGAGGAGCAGTGATGTACTATGCACACATGTACCTGTTGAATGGAATGGATATTGTTGAGTGATGAATTGTTGTGAATGGTGTGAATTGAATGTTATGACATTTTTAATGCAGGAAATGACAAGTGAATTTGATGAAATGTTTTACATGCAAATAGAAATTGTGAATAGAACTAAACAGGTTGAGTAATGGAGTCCAGACTCGGCTCAGAAGATCAAAAAATGAATAGAATGGAAATGTTGTAAGAAAACATCATGCCTTCGTTTTGTTCTTTTTAATAAAAAAATCATTAATTTTCCAAATTTTAATGAGTTGTATTGTTTTAAAAATAGTTGGCATATCATAACATTCATCTAGAACAACGATAGAACCTAAACATCTTATCCATGCATTGAATGCTTGCATCATCATCTTGAAATGCCGAGGCTAGATCTGAGTCGGCTTAACCGAATTAAGTAGATGAACGAATGGTTCGGTCACCGGTAGCATTTCTGGTTTGGTTCGCGGGTAAACCAAAACGAGGTGTTACGATTAGGCTAGTCTTAAGCTCTCCTTTTATTAATACTAGACAAAGACCCGCGCAAATCGCAATGTGGAGGGTATGTTTCAAACTAATTAACAATATATATCAAGAATATGTTTCAAACTAATTAACAATATATATCAAGAATATGTAAAATTAATTTCAAAATTATTACAATATTATTTAAATAAAAATAATGAAAATTTATTTATGTTTAACAAAAAATATAGTTATATACAAATATCAAAAAAATTATGTCAATAAGTAAAAAATTTAATAAATGGAATTTATTTTTAAAGATTTTTAATTCATTTAGATTTATACCATTTTTATAATTCCTAAGTTAAATAGAATTATAGTCCAATGTTTTCATAATAATAAATAATTATTATTGTAATTCAAAATTAAATAAGTATTAAGGGGCATATAAAACTATTGTGAAGTCAAAATCAACCCTGATATAAAAAATGTTAAAGAGAGGGTACGTAAAAGTAAATTTATTAAATAAACTATATTTAATGGAGTACAGATGGATATAGACACACACTAGTTCAAGCTCAATTTCCAATAGTTTTATTAGAACAAAAAAATAAACATGTTAACGATTTTGAGGAAGCAAAATTATGCTTGACTTGCTCAATAAACATTCCGTCTCAATGCGTTAAACAATTCAATCAAACCAAATATAAATCGAGGTAATGCGTCGATTTAATCTTAAATTTCTTTGCCGCTTAAAAAAAAAAACTACTTTTGTCACGCAACATAGGCTGTAAGTACATGGCTGAGGCCCCTTTGCAATCTATGTACGACCCCACGTGGGGTTCCCACCTACCACATGGGACACAAATACCAAATCTACGCTAATATATAAATGAGAGGACTTTTAACACGGTCTTCCACGTGATCCTAATTAATTTATTATAATAATAATAATATATTATTATTATTTTATTTTATTATAATTAAAATTTATTTTGAATCTTTTAATATTTTTCCATTGCAATTTGGATTTATTTTGAATCCTTTAACCACCCATCATGTGAAATTTTGACCTCATAATAACTTATTCGTGTAGGGTATATTTAGTTTTACTAGGTCGAATTAGGTCAGCTAAATTCTATTTATACCTTATATAATGTATACTTTTGTATATGGTATATTTAGTTTATGTGGGATCCCTCAACTTAGTTTAACATCTAATACTTTATGGGTTAAGCCCATCTTTATAAGTGACAATACACTATATATTTCTAACTTAATTAACTAAGGATGATATATCTCATTACGTTACACTTTGGGTTGGGGTCGTTACAAAATAGTATTAGAGCATCTTGGTTCTTTAGTAGATGGTGGGCTGGACTAAAAGCTTTAGCTAGGTTACCGGACACAAGCCAAAAAACGTTGGGGCAGGGGCTAAAATGGTCACTGGATGGTATTTTTCTCTTTTTTTTTCAATAAATGGTATTTTTTCTTATTTTTTTAATCTCCATTTTTTTGTACCGAAGATTTTCTTAAATAATTTTTCTACTCAATGGGGTGAGTGGGTTGGGCCTAACTCTATATCATGTTCAAATTTGGAGTACGAGTCTCATTAGAGATGACTAACCTTTCTACATATATATTGATCTTTACTTACGAATCCCCTTGAGGTGGGATTTATGTTCTAATATTTTCCACACAAGTTATGAAATAATGGTAGGTATTAGTCATGATCTAAAAAATTTGACTTAGGTATTTATACGAGGACGTGGGTGGAGAATCTTTTTATGTCATTTTTTCATTCTAAAATTATAAATAAAATATTTTATTAAATATTAAATATGTATTTTATTATTAAATTTTATTTAATACCGATCAAATACCTTAATTCTAAAAAAATGGAATTTGCAAAAAATTCAAATTAAAATACTATAAAATGTTATAAAGATTTAAATCCGGTACGACATTATCCAATATATTCAAGACAATCCGAAGGTATAGTATGGTATTTAAAACTATAATTTATGGACCGAGAAATTTCATCCCCGACTGAAAACCAAAACTACCAATATACCTATTTTAAGCCATCCAATTTTTAAAAATTATAAATATATTATTTTGTTACGTACGTGGTTAATTTTGGAGTCGAGCTTAGCAGGAATTTTCGGTGGAACAAAAAAAATGTGAATTCTTTTTTAATAAATATTTCAAACTTAGCCATGGATCACACCCCCACCACAAACACCAGAACTTTGTCATCCCCTATAAACCTCTTTGGCTACCACCTCCTAACCACCACCAATCCAACCTTCACCGTTTGTTCATCCGCCGTTGAGAGAAGACCACAATCCAAATAGTACATACTATTCGTTGTCTCCCAAGTTTCAAACACTCCAACCAACTTCCAACACACACCCACATATCAAATCTATTCATACATACATATATAGATTATAGACATATATAGACATGGACAGGGAATACATGGCTAGATTCACCATTGCGGCAGCCTAGTGCTACCCGCCCCCCTCCTCGTTTCCCTCGACAGCCTCCATTTCCCACCACCTTCTCCTTCTTCCCATACATATATAGCACTTGCCCATCAGCCGGCTTTGTTGATTAATACTTGCCCATGGCTCCTGCTCCTCCTCCCATGGCCTCTGGGGAGGAGGTGAAGGCAGTGCCTGCCCATGTTGAGGAGGTGGCGGAGAAATCCAGGGTGACTGTTGTTGGCAGTGGGAACTGGGGCAGTGTGGCTGCCAAGCTTATTGCTTCCAACACCTTGAAGCTGCCTTCTTTCCATGGTGCGGTTATGTTTGTTTCGCTGCCACCTTTGTTTGATGTTGTTATAATTGGAAGATAATTGTTGGGTGTGCTGGGAATTTGCTTTTTCAGATGAAGTGAGAATGTGGGTGTTTGAGGAAACGTTGCCCAATGGGGAGAAGCTGAGCCAAGCTATCAACCGGAATAATGTATGAGATTGTCATCTTGCAAAATGGTTGTTATATTATGGATATTATATTGGATTGGTGTTGATGTTTTTAACAGGAGAACGTTAAGTATCTACCTGGGATAAAGCTTGGGAAAAATGTTATTGCAGATCCGGACCTTGAGCATGCAGGTGTTTGTTTATATGCTGCACTGGCTGTTTTTTATATATATCATTTTTTATCTTTTAGTTGAAATTTGTTATGGTTTTTCCAGTAAAAGATGCAAATATGTTGGTATTTGTGACCCCTCATCAATTCATGGAGGGAATATGCAAGAGGCTTGTGGGGAAAGTTAAGGAAGCTGCCCAAGGGATCTCTCTAATTAAGGGAATGGAAGTCAAGATGGAGGGACCCTGCATGATTTCCACCCTAATTTCTGAACAGCTTGGGATAAATTGCTGTGTCCTGATGGGCGCAAATATTGCTAATGAGGTTTTTCTCAGCTGCCCTGCCCTCACTGGTTTGCATTGGGTTCATTTCGGTATGAATACGATTAATTTCATGTAAGTGCAGATTGCGGTAGAGAAGTTTAGCGAAGCAACAGTTGGATACAGAGGTGATAAAGAGGCTGCAGAAAAATGGGTCCGGCTATTCAATACACCGTATTTCCAAGTAACAGCTGTGAGTGCAACTTTTAATTAATGATATTAGAAATGCAAGGAATACTAGGTATTCATTACGAAAAGAAGTGTAAACCCATTGGTGACCATTTTCCAAAATATTGACAGGTGCAGGATGTAGAAGGGGTAGAGTTGTGCGGGACATTGAAAAATGTGGTGGCCATTGCTGCCGGTACAAACAATTTGCTCTTCTTTGAATCTCAAAATCAGACCCATGCTTCTCAAATAGAAAAAAAAACCTATGATAAAACTTATGATTGGCACTTCTTAAATATTAATTTATGGTAGGAGATCTAACCACAAAATTAAATGGACTATCAAGTCATCAAATAACTTAACTTTGAAAAGAAGTGTATGTTTTTTTCCGGAAATAATTATAATTATGTAGTTGTAAAATGTGTGCTTGGTGAATAAATGCTCAGGTCTTGTGGATGGCTTGGAGATGGGAAATAACACCAAGGTGGAGCAACAATCCTTGTGGGATACTACCTTTTATTGACTAAAGTTTGAAATTTTAGGTTACTGTCTCTAAGTAAGTTCTCTTTCTATTATCATCAATCAGGCAGCAATCATGAGAATTGGTTTGAGGGAGATGCGGTTCTTTTCCAAGCTCATGTTCCCATCAGTTAAAGACAATACTTTCTTTGAGAGTTGTGGGGTGGCAGATCTCATCACTACTTGCCGTACGCTATTTGGCATTTCCTGATACTGTTTTCTTTCCTTCTTGTTTGTACAAATGTGGATAAAAACTTTTCATATACAAGATGAGTATGTTAGGTGGGTATGTAGGCAAGGCAGAGAACTTTGAAAATGTTAAGCCTTGCCATTTCTTTGTCACAGTGGGAGGAAGAAACAGAAAGGTGGCTGAGGCTTTTGCCAGGAATGGCGGAAAAAGGTTGTACCTCTGAAACTATTATGGTGGAGAGCAACAACTGTGATTTATTTTAAAAAATTCTCATGTAAAACCGAAAAAAATGCTCTTCTTGCAGGTCTTTTGATGAGCTTGAAGCAGAACTCTTGCAAGGGCAGAAACTACAGGTAATCAAAATTTCATAATTGCAACTAGAAAATAGTTTCTGTGGTGGAATGATTATAATGCGAAAAAGTGCAAGAGCATCAACTTAAAAGAGAGTTAGCAATAGCCTTTCTGAGCATTACAAGTTGCTGTACTCTCTCTTGATCAGTTATTTTGATTGTTTTCATTGTTCATGCTATGATTTTTGACGTTTCATTTTACACTAATTACTGAAGGGCGTATCAACGGCGGAAGAAGTTTACGAAGTTTTAAGCAACAGAGGATGGTTGGAATTGTTTCCATTATTCACAACAGTCCACAAGATAACCGTAGGACAACTCCCTTCATCTGCAATTGTTGAATACAGTGAGCACAAACCCAAATTCGAGTTGGTTGGATCAGCTGATCTCTACTAGGACTTGTGCATGGAAGACGAAAGCAGATGAAGCTTTTATATGGTAGCCAATATAAATATGATGTTCATTATTTTCAACAACAGGTACAACGAAGTTGGTTCATTCTGCTGGTAAAGTTGACAGATTTGTTATTGTTATTGTTGGTGCAATTGAAATTGACAGACTGTTTTATTTGTAGAAGAGGCATTGTACTTGGTTAGTGGAATCCTAGCGCCATGAACCATTCTTTCTACTAGAAAACATATAACCATATCAACATACCAGAGACTGATAAGTGAACCTGTAGTTGTTGGCTTGTCATGCTTTTAACATAAACCTTGAGGAGATCAATAATTTCCTTGTCTCCGAATACCAATTTAGTAAATCATATGGGGAGTTGATAAACACCACAATAAAAAAATTACACTAAAACTAAAAAAAAGATGCTGTGTGACTCTAATTATATAGAAAAATCACCATTGAATAATAAAATAAATCTAACATTTTAAGGATAGAGAGAGCAAGACTTGCGTCCGGACCAGGGAGGACTGGCGTATGCGGACGCAATACCCAGTCACACAGAGAAACAAATTCTAAGCGCACATTTGGTATTCGTGAAGATAACAAGTAGATTATTAGGAAGAAAGTCACAAAATGCAACATTGAAAAAAAAAAGAAGGAAAAAACAAAGTATCAAAGAACAGCAAACTTTACTCTAATTCTTCACTCTTTCTTCCTCGACTCTTTAGCCAGCCCCCTTTTGCGAATGTTGAGGGAGAACCTAAGGCGCCACCAGTCTAGGACAGACTCCGGCAATATGCAAATGAGTTGCCACAGAACAGAGTGAGGCCAGTAAGGTGCGCATCGATGTTCATATCCAACCCACCGCAGGGCTGCTCGAGCATATGCATCTGAGGATGGCACAAAAAAGCTGGATCTTCGGATAGAAGCTAATTTTGTTGCCACATACAATGGAACCTACACATAGAAAAGATGAACCAGAGGTCAATTAGATGTCTCCAAGAAATTAAACCTTCTCTTTTAGTAACAAAAGATTTGAGTTCCTTCAAAATTCATAGCAAACTTTGTGTAGCAGTTTCAAAATTTCATAGCAAACTTCGGGATCTCCAAGGAAATAACAGCCAAATGATTGATACCAATTTCACCAAAAAGGCTCAGGAAATGGCTCGGAGAATTGCATACCTGGCATTGCACGTCGATGCCCTTGTTCTTGTACTCAACGTGGAGACATCTTGAGAACTGATCAATATAGCTGCAAAAAAACAAAAGCAGAGATTATCATCAACATCATCAATGGGGAAAAAAAGAATCATTTAAAAACACACTTCCTGGTAATAATTAGAAAATCTCATCAACCAAAACAACATACAAAATGCAGATCACTTCTAATAAAAAAGGAGGTTCTGCTAATGGTATTCGTATATAATCAACAAACAGTCATGAAAGATACAATGCAAACAAGTCTTGTGGCCTCCCAATTCGTTATGTAATAATATAACAATGCAGATAGATAGACGACGACAAGTATTGCAGTTTTATAAAAGGCTTCTGTAGAGACAACCCATTCATAAGCCACAAAAGTTTTCATGCTCTTTCTTCCAAACATTTCTCTACCAACTTACCACCAAATAACAAACAACGAAAAACAAAAGCCATAAATATGCCAAAACTCCATCCATTAACTACATAAGCTTTCATCACTTTTTCTCCACTAAGTTATCAGCAAACAAAAACCATGACAACCAATCTACGAAAGACTATCGTAGCAGCAATTTGATTGCTACAGACACAACATTAACCATTCTCTTTCTTCAGAACAATCTCTCTACCAACTCAACAGCAAATAACAAACATAAAAAGCCATTAAAATTGCTAAAGCTAACTATTTGCCACATAACTTTTCTTATCACCAAACCAAAACCATGAAAACCAAAAAATCTATAGAGCAAATAGAAAGAAAGAGAGAACAGACATACGCTTTTGTGGCGGCATAGACAGCATAGAGGGGATCCGAAGGAAGAACAGTGGCCGCCCCGGACCCAATGTTCACAATCGCACCTCTCTTCCTCTCCACCATCCCCGGCAGCACAACCTTGGTCACCTTCGTCGTCCCCTCCACATTCACCTGAATCAAACCCCTCAACAACTCCTCGTCCACCTCATGAAAATACCTCGCATACGGGTATGAAACCCCAACGTTGTTGATTAGAACCCCGACGTCCAACCCCTCGATCGCCTCCCTGATCCTCCCCACTCCGGCGCCCAAATCGCCGGCGAAGTCCACCACCACCTGCCGCACCTCCACCTTGCCGTACCGGCCCTTTATCTGCCCCGCCACCTCCTCGAGCTTCCCCGCGTTGCGCCCCACCAGGACCAGACTCAACCCCTTCCTTGCGAGCTCAAAGGCGAAGCCTTTCCCGATGCCGTCGGTCGGGCCTGTCACCACCGCCCAGGCGCCGTACCGGCGGAGGTTCTTGGGCGGGCGGAGGAAGGCGGCGAAGACCCATCTGAGGAATTGGAGTAAGAGCTTGAGGATGGCCGCGGATCCGAGGGCTAGGAGGAAAAGCAGCCATTTTGGCTGGGATTTGAGGTGGTCTGCGATGCAGTCGGCCATGGATGGATGGATTGGAGGGGAGGGAAAGATGGTAGCTTTGTGGGAGATGGGGGATTATATTTATATAGAGGAGGAAGAAGTAGAGGATGAATTGAATGGGAAGATGGGGACAGGAAGGGGGTTAGGAGGAGGGAGATGAGCAGCTTTAATGGCGGGCGGTTGAAGTAGATGAACTGCTGCTTTACTTCCATGGCTTCATGTGCAGGTGTTCCAACCCACACTGTCATGTAATGTTAGTAAGCTCTCATTAATTATTACCCACAAGAATTTATTTGATTATTTTCTTCTTTCTTCTTCTTTTTCCATTTCTTTTTGTTGTTGTGAAGCATTTTCTCACATTTAATCCTGTTGGTAAAAATTATTTCTTACCATTTGTTCACCTAAGAGAAAAAACAAAAAATTATTCCCCGTGTTCTCAAAATTCTATTCGTTTGGATATAGATATGAGTTCAGATTATTCATATATATTATTAAAAAGTGTTTTTAAATATTAAAATGTTTATTTTTTCTATTTTATAATGAAATTAATATTATTTTAAAGATATAAATTGTCTAAACAAATTTTAAAAGGAAATACTATTTAATAATAAGAAGATGCACTATTTATTCATGGTTCAACTCAACCCAAACTCACCTTTTTTTCCTAATTAATTCATAATTCGACCTGCTCTCTATCCAAACCGACCCAAATCTCAACCAAAATTCTATATTTAGAGGTATTATTAATTTTAAATTTTAAAATATTATTAAATCATAAAATTGTTAAAGAGCATCGTTGAATAGTAAATAATGTAAATGGTAATTTCCTCTTACCTTTACTTAGATGCTTGGATTTGGTAATTTTTTAAAAAATTAAACCTAGACAGGCTAGCCCAAACAATAGCACAATGGCCGGGCACCTTCACAAACTTGAGGGGGCTAGACCTGGTTGCCAAACTTGGTTACCCCAGGCCACCCTCAACCACCGTTGGCTTGGGGCAGTTAGCTTTTGTTGCCCTAAGCTAAGGCTACCCTTGGCTTAGGGTGACCAAATCTGCATGTCCATGAAGTTACCTCCAAATCTGTTGGCAGCTTGCCATCTATTGTGAGCCACCCACCATTTTTTTTAAAAAATATTCATCCATCTAATAATGTAAAAGAATATTTTCTTATTGTTTAGGCACGGGATTGCCACCCCCACAAATCAGTTTTTACTATGTGTTGAGTCAAAGGGTTCTGTAGGACTAAAGGTGCCCTTGCCATGCAAAAAACCCGTAGAAGCTAAAAATAAATAAAAATACCTCAAGTGAGGAATGCCACAGGAAATTTTTATGTAGTTCCTTATGGTTCAACACGAATCCCTAAGTTAGTCCACAGTGATATTGGTATTCACATTCCATTATTTCTTTTTGATTTTACACTATACAAAATAGTGAATTATGTTGTATTTTTACTTGAATCATCTTTGATAACTTTGACTTCAATGCCCTGGTTTGTCCTTTTCTAGTCTTCAAATCTTCAAAATAACCTCATCACTGCGTCTGGAACGTCCAAAAAATAGTGGGATAGCAAGTTTCATCTCAATCCAAAGTTAAGAACGCCTTAGAATTATTTCTGGAGTGATAATTGACTAAATCAGACTGCTTTGGGCTTTGGTTTGTTTCGAAGCAAATAAACGCTAGATAGATTGGGTAGTGTACGCAAGAAAGGACTTTTTAGGTGCGCTAGTGTAAAACCCAGCTTCAGGTACCCGCTTGTATTTATACCTGGTTCAGGCCAGTTCAAGTCGGTTCGAACGAGCTTGAGCTTGAGCTAGACAAGTTTTTAGATCATGAGTATGAGGCCCAGATGGCCGTATAAGCATGTTATGGTGACCGAGTATGCTTGACATGCAGGTGATAGCTTGAGATAGGCTACAGTAGAGCATGAGTTATCATTATATAAACAAGGTATACAGATGATTTTTATGGGTTAGCCAGGATTATAGGCCTAGATTTAGGTTGTTGCAACGTTTAGTATCCGTTTAGGATTTTCAGAGGATCTTATTTACATGCATTATAAGGATTTCGGATCATCGAATTGTGCCTTGTGGACCCAGCTTGATTAAGTCATAGGTTTTCACCCTATTGAGTTGAGGATTCAAGGCCCCACTAACTCACAAGTTGTTGGACGTTTAGATCGTGCCACGTGGCAAGATCTGAGCTATTCACGTCAGCCCTAGTTTCACCATGTTATTTTCCACAGATTTCCCACTACTTTTAGAGTTTACACCTCTAGCACAGCCGCCACTTTGGCTTGCCAACGGCGAGTCTCCAGCTCGCCCCCGACCACCAAACTGACACCCCCAAGACCGCCTCACAATAAGCTTTCCATTTGTACCACTCACGGCCACCAGCACTGCCGGCGATGGCTTTCCATTCGTACCACTCATGGCGCCGCCGACAATGGAATTTTTGCAACTAGTTTCTGCTGCCGCCGCCACCCTTTCAGGTGTTTTTCAATGTCGATGAGCAACCTTCAGCTGGTCTAACCACCCAGATAGATTATGATGATAACGTCATAAAGATGGTGGGAAATGAGTTATTAAAGTATATGACAGTATGTAATTAATTTTTTTGTATTTGATCGTAGAATTATTTTTAGGCTAAATAATGCATTAAGACGCGTTATAAAGTAGCTTAGGTAGATTATTAGTTATAGAACATATCATTGTGAAGTTATGGTGTATATTATATTTTATAGGATTTTCCCCTATTTTTTTGGATTTTTTTGGATTTATTATGAGTTAGTCATTATTTTTAACTCGAGTAGGAGTCGAGTTAACTTTTATTTACGAGACAACCCCAAAGACTTACCCCAACCATCTCCTCCCGCTAAGCCTGATTGCCAACCTACACCACCCCGATCCTCACTATCAACGACCATTCTGGCCACCGATCGCACCGCCGAGCCCCGACGTGTCATCGTCGTGCCGCCCCGAGCATACATGGCTGCCGCCCAATCTCCATGGCAGCTTGATGCAACAAGATCGCGCCTCCTATCACTGAGTCGATTCACCGCCATCCGAGCCACTCTACCGCCATTGTGCTATCGACACCTTCCCTTTCGACCCCCAACCATTTCCCCAATACCCAGAGTTGCCGCTGAGGCCGGCCGAGGCCAATCGAACAACTGACCGACCCCGGCCGACTAGTTACTATCGCCAGCAGTCGTTGCCGCCATTGCCGTCCTCACCACCACCACCATTGGGTCGAGCCTACCAAGCCGGTGCCAACCCATAGCCCCAATTGCATAACCATAAAAGTAGCTGAAAAATCACCTAAAATTGCTGAAACTGTCAGAAAACCGGATTCAATGAAATCACCGGATCTTCCACCGAATTCATCCCGTCGAAGCTGATCGAACATCGGACGCTGGCTACCAAATTCGAGTATCGAGCCGCATGACAAACCTGACCACTTTGGGTTGGTTCAGAGCAAATAAAAACTAGACCAAATCGGGTAGTGTACACAGGAAAGGACTTTTCTGGGTGCGCCAAGATGCAGGTGGCGTGCAGGACACCGACTAAAATCTAGGCCGCGGACAGGTATATGGACGTGGTCCGGCTTCGCAGTCATGGTTTGGATCAGTTTGGATCCAATCAGATCAAGGGGCAGCGGGATGTAGTCGAGAATCTGGACAAACTTGCAGATGTAGACAACTGTAAATGGGCCCGATGGACATTGCTGTAGTGGAGGTGCAACACCGGCTTTGGTGACTCCGACAACACTTTTTCAGTGACGGCAAAGAGGGGGACTGCCCATAACAATAGATCTCTGACTGGTGAGGGGATTGGCTGTGGTCCGGTGGCTGGAGGTGTTCGTGGCCAGCAACGGTGAGGCCAGAAAGTTCTGGCAGTGCTGTGTATCGCCTGAGCTTTGTCGCTGTTTTCCAACAACTTTGGCGGCTAACTGCAGCGGTACTCAATTTGGGTTTGTACCAGGAAGCAAAGTTGATCGATTGGAGGTAGCGGTTTGTCCTACGGTGGCAATGATCAACTGGTTGGAGTCCAAGAAGTTGGCCACTTGCTACTATCGTGCTGCTCTGACGATAGTCTTTCAGGTGGTTTTCCGGTGAATAAGGGCTTTCTCATCGAAAAATCTTAGTTCGGGTCTATTGAAGGTGTTGAGGAGAGTCTGATAGAACTGTCGGTGTGGCTGGAGATGACCAGGGATGGTCAAATGGAGGGCCCAAAGTGACCCTCTTTCACTTATTTCCTGCTCCGATCGGGTGCTTCAAAGCGAGATTCCGGTGACGTCGGGCTTCCTCGGCGACAGATCTCGGTTGGGTTGTGTTGAGGGAAATAGTGGGAGTCTGTTGGTGGCCGTGGAGTGGTCAGAGATGACCTGGGTTGGCCAGACGGAGGTCGAGAAGATAGCGGCTTGCAGGTCTGCACTGCTCTAACAAGGGGCTTCTCTTTGCATTCATGGCGACGGTGAGCATTCCAACGGTGGCTGTCAGTTGGATGGTGTTCGGTGCACTTCGAGCTACATGCCAGTAGTCTTGGGGGTCGTTGGAGGGAAGTCTCCGGTGAGGGGCTCCTCCCTTTCTCTCTGCTTCTTCTTCTTCTCTTCCTTTCTTCTTCTCTTAGCAGAAGCTCCCCTTTTCATAGATTTGTCACAAAGTATTTATAGATGCCAAAATTTCCTCTTCCCCTTGGTTGGTTCCATATTTGACGGCATGAAATCTTCACCCACCTCCTCTTATCCGTTTTTTCTTCTTATCTCTTCCCGTAGAATGGAATGGTGTTGACGTCATCTTTTGAGAAAGAATGACTTAAACAAATTTGGACACGGGCCAAGGGGTGCGATCACATGGTTTGGACGACACTTATAAATATATATATATATAACTATATATATATATATATATATATACTCTTTTTTAAAAAAATCAGATCGCTATGGGTTTGGTGGATGAAATGTTTTAATTAAAATAAAATACAAACATTTATGCAAATATTATTCCTCATATTCAAATTGGCCTATCCCTATTCGGCATCTCCATTGATTTGTAGTTCATGGATAAATATATACAATGAATAATTTGTAACTTGGAAATTCAGATATCCAACTCTTCGTTTGAGATCCAAAAATTTGATACAGGTCATAGATAAGTTTGAATCTCGATAATGTAATATATCTCATGTAATTTTATCCCCCTAATATTTGATCCAAACAAACATTATTGGATTTGTAAGAGAGGTGAAGTTTAGATCTCGATGATTAAAGTGCTGATACCATCGTGATCCAATGTAATCTATTACAATAAAAACTAAATGGAACTTTCTAATAACTACATCCTTTTAGTGTCATTTTTTTTTGCACAAAACATAATTGCATCAAACACTATTTTTATCGAAAGTGTTGGTACGCATACCACTTAGTGATTAGGTGGAATAATATTCTCACGAGGCGTGTCTCCTTGTAAAAGGGTACAAACTGTAGAAAGAGTACTCTTATGTAAAGGACGCATTCTTTAACTTTTAATAATTTTTCAAAAATAGTTATATTTAAAGGTTATATTACATTATATTAAATATGACTTTCCAATAGTTGCATTTTTTAGTGTTACTTTTTTCCACAAAAATGTGCATCTAATGCCGGTCATAATATTTCTATTAGGAGTGTTGGAACTCATACCACTTAATGATTAGGTATGATATTTGTAAAACCCACGATTCGAGTCAAGGTTTTATATTCAGAACCGGTTGGTTCGACTGTTATTTTTCACGTGCCGATGTCAGTCGTGTGTATGAGCTATGAGGGTCATGCGTACTCAAGTATATGATGATAATGTCATGAACACAACAGAATAGAATGAGTTATCAGAATATATGAGAGTATGACAGTTATTTTTTTATTTTTATATAGTGGATCGTAGAATTAGTTTTAGGCTGTTTACCGCATTAGGACGCGTTACGGATAGTTTGGGTTGGTTGATAGGTATAGAGCATGTCATTATGATGTTTTAGTGTTTGCTTGATTTTATGGGATTTTTTCGATTTTTTTAAGGATTTAATCTGACTTAGTTATTATTCTTGACTCGAGCCGGAGACGAGTCAAGTAATATTTACAAGTTTGCTACCCAACCATTTCTTCTCCTCCCTCGACACTTTCCCCTTCCAAACCCTAGCCCCCACTATGGTACCGCCACCGCAGGTGCCGTTGTCGCCTTGACACCGGGTGCCGCCGCCTAGCCCCGCCATGGCATCACCGTGCCGCCCCGGCCAGGCCCGGCCACCATCTAGCCGTCGCGACGCGAAGAAGCCACGCCTTTGCGCCGCGCTTCCATCGCCAATCACGTCGCCGACAACCGTCGCCACATCGATCCAGTTGTAGCCTTGACCATCCAGCGAACTTCACCAACCAGAGCAGAGGCCGGCCAGATCTAGCTACCCGTCGCCGCCGGCCCTATTTTTGCCATTTTTTGGCGAGGCGCTGCCTCTACCGACCACGTCGACGCCATAGATGCGTCAGGCTCGCCGAGCCTATTCCAATGGTACCCAATATCCAGCTAGTAGACGCCACCGGCGATTGCCGCCAGAAAATTGCCAGAAAGGTGCCGAAAAACCACTGAAGCCACCAGAAAATCGCCAGAACCTACTGGAAAATCGGATTCACGGGAATTCGCCGGATCTTCTACGAAGCTCATCCAGTCGATCCCAATCGAACGTCGGACACCAATGAGCGCCGAATTCGAGCTCCAAAATGCTCGACGGAACCCTAGCCGTCTTCGATTGCTGACGACGTGAGGTATAATTACCTCCGATTTGATTATTTAAAATTGATGATGATTGTTAGCATAGCATGCTAGAATTGGCTAGTTGTCAGGATAAATGTATGACTATGAATGAAATGATGATTGCATGATGTAATTAATTGAGAATGAAGGTTAAGTGATCTAATGAGGTAGATCAAGTCTCAGCATGATAAGTGATCTGGACGTAACTTTGAAAAAAACACAATAAAATTGGTATGAATAGGATGAGTTAGAATTATTTACATTTATGATTATTTAACTGTTGTTGGATGTTAATGATTGAATTGTGGATGATGTTCATTGCGTTTGATGCATCATTTAGTTAGCGGGCGTTAGTATTTAATTTTGATGTGTATGTACGGAGTAGGAGCTTGCCGCCTAGGTGCGATGACACGCTTGGAGCTTCTACCAGGTCCGTTTAGGACATGACTCTATTTTTACTCTCTTCTATTATATGTTTGATTTAATGCCAGCAGGACGGGCTAAGTGGTGTTTTATTGAATCCTACTTAACTCGGGCTATTTAACTGAACAGTTTTCCGGATTAATAACCCCTCAAGGATGATTTTGAAAACAAGATCCACCACGAGTTGTCTTCGGGCCTATTATATAAATCCCTACTCAGATCTATATATATATATATAGTTTTCGCATTTTCAGTGAGAAGAGAGATGGAGAAACCGACTGCACGTACCATGAGAGCATGTTATGACAATCAAAGCGGGCTCTGGATTAGTGCCAGCGGACTGTTCCATTCCCGAGGGATCCTGACAACTCCGCGTTTGAGTTCCTCACACCCAGAGAACGTGGAGGTTTACGGGTACTGTTTAGTACAGCGCATGTCCGAACTTGTGGTTCAAAGGGTATTAAAGGCGACTGCCTGAGAGTACTCGGCCTTTGTGCTCAATGCCAGGAGAAATATGGAGTTAAGGAGAGGGCTTAGGATTTGAAACCAGAAAATGAAGTAAGAAAATGCCGAGAGCGGCATCGCAGCAGCAGATCAGTAAGTTCGGGATGCTACCGGGTCTGCAGCCCAGTGGCTCCTTAGTAGTGCCCTTCAGAGTGTTCACATGGAGTATATAATGTTTCTTTCATATGAGAGATTACTCTCATAGCCAGCTTGTTACAGTTATTTTATTTTTCGGACCAGTAACACTTGTTACTGACGTGTTTTTATACTATATGTAGGTAATAATTACGAGCTGGAGGAACCAGCTTGGACGGAGGAGCACTGTTGTCGCTTGCACACATGTCAGTCGATAGAGTGGTTAATATTCTATTTATGATGCTATTATATTGTGAATGTTGTGAAATGCTAAGACATGAAAGGATATGATTAAATGCAATGAGATGATGTTATGACGTGATGAAAAGCTAAGACATGATGACAAGAGGTTAAATGTGATCAGAGCGCGCAGTGGAAGTGTGGTGGGTTGAAACCCAAGTTCCATAATGAGTATACAGTATATTAGATTATGTGTGATTGAAATTGTTGATATATGCATATATATTGGCATATATTATTTTGACAGGGTGGACCCTAATTGCACTTTTAGGGGAGACTCTGTCCGTTTTATTTTAGAATTTTTATTGAATTTGATCGTAATTGTATTGGTGTATACTTTGAATTGCATGCCATTCATGTAGTACCATGTTAGGGTTTGTGCATTCATCCATGCATTGCAAATTGTATCTTCATCTTAAGACGCCGAGATTGGATCCGCATGAGTTAGGTTCGGGTTAGCCAACCTAACCGGGGCCTGTAACATGCTGGCTCGGTTCACGAGCGTGAACCGGATTTGGGGCATTACAGAATTGGTATCAGAGCCAGTCTCGATCGATTAAAATGTAAGATACTTTTATTGGTGATGTGTGTGCAAAGATTGCTCCAAGTCCAGCTGGCAGGTATGTTTCTGTTTATTTTCTTTACATGCAAATTTTTCTTCATAAGTTATTTGGATAACTGAGTATTCAGAACTGGATCGAAAATATGTGGAACTAACCTTAGTTAGGTTGTCAGGTCATCTCTATGAATTTTTATCATGATATCAGATTGTTGGTTAGATGTGAGCAGGGTATGTTGTAGTGCTAGTAGAGGTAGAATGGGTATAAGATCCCATCTTATACCAAATTTAGATGTCAGCAGGAATCTGACAAGATTGTCATGATGGACTTAGAGACCCACTAGTTCTATCCATCGCATAAGTGAATTGGATGATTGACCTGGTGTTCGTGTCTTACATGTCACCACATTAGTCCTGTTTCCATGGGGCATGGTGCACATGATAGGAATGAGTTAAAAAGAAAAGGGATAACAATAAGGAGCTTGAAGTATAGAGATATTAGGAAGTTAGTTGGCACATGAGATGGACCACTTCTAGAAGATAGTGATGAATGAGGATAAGTAGTGAGGTGGATCGACAATCTGATGGGCACTTCACCACCTCCCCCTCTTCCAGTAGTTTATGACCTACTGGCAACATTTTTGGCTTCTTTTTGCCATACAGAGGTCTCAAAATGATGAGGAAAAGATCTAGACCACCATTGCCTACGAGATCAGATAATTAATAGGATTCCATCAGAGATAAGGTACTAGACCAATGATTGCCATTTGAGGGCCAGTCCACACTGATGAAAGCAGCCACCCAGATTTTAGGAGATTAGAGTGGTTACAGCATAGGTTTACCATCATATGTGTCAGCACCATGATTCAAACCCCTCCGGATTAGACACGCATGATTGGACAGCCTAAGCAGAGTTGTTAGAACCCACATCTAGGGAGACATACAAATGGAGGAAGACATGTCAGAGAAAATAGTGGATTTACGATGCATACGACCAGGATCAGATTTTTTAGCACTTAGGTAGCACTGTTGCCGATAGAGTTGCACAACCACCGACCGAGTGCACAACCGCCGTCCGAGATGCACTACCACCGACCGAGTTGCACAACCACCGACCGAATTGCACAACTGCCGATCGAATTGCACAACCCCCGACCGAGTTGCACGACTATTGACCCAGTCACACAACCACTGCCAAGGTGCACAACCACTGTCCGAGATGCACTACCACCGACCGAAGACACACTACCACCATCCGTGTATTGCTCATCCGCCAACTGAGTAGATTAGTTAGAGTGTAGTAGGGATAGAACTTGAGGAACAAGATATAGCTACAATGGGATTAGTAGAACATAGAAGAGTTAGGAAAACGGAGGTTATTTTGATGAGATGGCATAGGATCCGACTTCACAAGCTCTCTTGCAATTAGTGTCTTGACCTGACACCCTTGGGTCAGATGAATATTACAAGATAACCCCATCAGGCACTGTTCATGACAGTCTCATAAGGATGCGCATGGACAGAATCAGGGAACATGACAGTATGACCTCCAGATGGGACAGTCACAATGATCATATTGTGTAGATTACATGATAATACATCCATGGGCCACAACCAGCATAGATTAGATGGTAAGTAGACGGTCACACACGTTGTTGAACCTATTTAGTGATGGGCCAACTAGTGATAGGAATTTGACTTATATTGGATTATTGGGCATAGATAGAGGGTTAGTGAGGAAGCGTTTTCAGAAGGATAGTGATTCCCTTGTGTTTTGCCAACACGATTAGGTTCTCACCTTGAGACATAGGATTGAACCTTGCCCTGAGTATAGAGGTACCTTTATGGTACTGATTAGGGTTTACAATGCAGGTAGATGTTGCAGACCGATCTTTCGATGAGGATTTCACCCTAGCTTGAGAGCGATATAGACATGGATTTCAAACAAAATAGGCCATGCTGACTAGAGAGCGATACCAGTGTATGCTCATCTTGATTGATAGCCTTGCTTGAGAGTCTACCACAATGGTAGTAGTCATATAGGTCAAGATTAGTACTATAAATTGGTACGGGACGGTAGGTCACACACCACTGAAGAGCGGACGAGACACGTGTCGAACTTCAGTATGAGTCCCCGTAGACTTGAGGGGAGACAGTAGTTCTTTGGATCGTTTAAACCCCGCCCGTTTAGAAGTGTGTGACTAGTACAATATCGAGAAACATGTGCCTACTGTTAGCTGATTAAACTAGGGCCACTTAGGAGCCGTTTCTTAGATTTTTCATTGATTGACTGTTCCACAGACTGATCACCTGCGGCACAGTAAATCGTGGTGATCTTAGAGACAAGTCCATAGACCTACCGATATTTTGGCCACCTTGTACACTACATAGGGATTTCAGCTCCCTTGCCATTTACACGATACCTTGACCTTCTCATAGATCAGAGTGACATACCTATGTAGCGGGTATTTCTTAACCTAGTGGATTCCCTCGTTTACCGGGTGTCAGATACCACATGTGAGGATGAGATGTCACCTATCGAGAGTTCTTGAGTAGTGTGACTAGATTTCCACGAGATTCAGTTTTCTTTCCTATAACCCAGCGATGTCAGACAGAGTAGAGCTTCCACTTGAGGATTTTCACTCACCCCTTTGTATATGTCAGTTCTACTATTAGTTTACCCAGATGATTGAGATGAGTATACATTGCCCAGAGCACATCCCACAAACCAGATGCAGACACTACAACCCCATGCAGAGTATGTTATCATATTCCTTAAGACACGCTGTGTATGTATAGGTGTTCTCACCTCCTTTCAGAAGTAGTTAGTGGTTGTATAAATAGCCACCAGAGCCATAGTATACAGTAGAGTTATATCAGCTATCCTTGTTCTCTTATAGAACAAAGTGAGATATTTGACTCAGGACCGAGTCAACTAGGACCTAGTGAGCGGTCCAATTCCTTATATAGGGACACCTGAGAGTTGGATCTAGACTGGCAATAGTGAGCCATGCAGCTCATTAGCTTATACACCCGTACCCAACAGGAGACTCATAGCACACCCTAGGATGGCTGTAGGACTAGGTACAGAGTTTCTTGAGAGTACATGTAGTTGACTTTATACATAGATGAGGTTCAGAGAGATGGGTAGATACTAGCAGGTAGGTCTTACCCTCGATGTAGTTTTCCCAGACATAGCTCAGGTTAGAACCTTGCGATACCCTAGAGTATCTGCTTGACCAACCTAGTAGGCCTTTAGGGGTGATCTAGGGTTTTTCCGCCGAGTTAGCAGTAGGGATCAAAATAGAAGAGAATCATGATGGTAATCTCAAAACAGGCATAGACAACAGTAAGGATCAGAACAGAAGAGGAGGATGATAATAATGTCAGAATAGACACAGGAAGTATAGAATCCAGAATGTTTGAGATGGTCAGCATCACTAGCAAGACTCACCATGTAAAACCCGCGATTCGAGTCAGGGTTTTATATTCAGAACCGGTCGGTTCGACCATTATTTTCGAGTTGAGTCAGTTTCAAAGCACATGTACTGAGCCGACGCTAGTCGTGTGTAAGAGCTACGAGGGTCATGCGTACCCAAGTATGTGATGATAATGTCATGAACACAGCAGAACAGAATGAGTTATCAGAATATATAAGAGTATGCAGTTATTTTTTTTATTATATATAGTGGATCGTAGAACTAGTTTTAGGACGTTTATCGCGTTAGGACGTGTTACGGGTATTTTGGGTAGGTTGATAGTTCTAGAGCATATCATTATGATTTTTTTGGTGTTGTTTGATTTTATGGGATTTTTCCCAATTTTTTTGGAAATTTTTTACGACTTAAATATTATTTTTAACTCGAGTCGGAGACGAGTCAAGTAATATTTACAACTTTGCCACCACACACCCCCGCGCCCTTCTTTTCTTCCCCAAACCCTTGCCCGACGCAGCCCTTGTGCGCGTTACCGCCGCCGCTGCCGTGGCGCCCGCCCGGCCGCCGATTGTCGCCGCCTAGCCCCGCGATGACGTCGCCATGCTGCCCAACCAGGTCCAGTCCCAATCGGGCCGCCGCGATGCCGCGCCTGCGTTGCGCTTCCGTCGCCGATTTCACCGCCTGCGACGGGCGCCGCCGCGGTCGGTCGGTCACCTCAGCACCCACAGCCCTCCAAAGACCTTCCCCGACCGGAACGGAGGCCATCGCCGTCATGGCCGGCCGGATCTAGCCACCATCACCGCCGGCACAGTTTTATGCATTTTTTGGCGAGCCGCCACCTCCGTTGGCCGTATCAACCTCGTAGATGAGTCGGGCTCGCCGAGCCGGTTCCAAGGGTACCCAACACGACCACTTTCCGGCCAGTAGACGCCGCCGGAGACTGTCGCTGGAAAACCGCCGGAAGCTGCCTGAAACCGTCGGAAGCCGCTGGAAAACTGCCGAAAATCGTCGAAAAACCAAAATTTCTGGAATTCACCAGAATTCACTAGATCTTCCGCGAGGGCTCACCCAGTCGAGCCCGATCGAGCTTCGAACGCCGATGAGCGCCGAATTTGAGCTCCAAGACACGTGACGGAACCCTAGCCATCGTCGATTGCCGACTACGTGAGGTATAATTACCTCCGATTGAGTTATTTAAAATTGATTATGATTGTTAGCGTAGCATGCTAGAATTAACTAGTTGTCATGGTGAATGCCATACTATGAATGAAGTAAAGATGTGCATGATGAGATTAAGTAAGTGATCTAATGAGATGAAGTATAAGCATGCTAATTGAGCACGATGTAACTTAGGAAACACGATAAAATTGGAATGAATAGGATGATAGAATTATTTTCACTTTTATGATTATTGATTATTGATCGATTATTGAGGGATGATTATTATGTCGTGTGATATTCATTGATTTTGACCCATCATGTAGTTAGTGGGCGTTAGTATTTAGTTTTGATGTGTAGGTACGGAGTAGGACCTCGCCGCCAAGGCACGATGACACGCTTGGAGCTTCTACCAGGTCCGTTTAGGACTCGACTCTGTTTTACGTCTTTCTATTGTATGTTTATCTTATCGTTTGCAGGACGGGTTAAGTGGCGTTTTATTGGATCCCACTTAACTCGGGCCATCTAGCCAAACAGATTTCCAAATTAATAACCCCTCGAGGATGAGATCCCTCGAGGATGATTTTGAAAACAAGATCCACCACAAGTTGCCTTCGGGCCTATTATATAAATCCCTACCCAGCCCTATATATATATGTAACTTTCGCGTTTTCAGTGAGACGAGAGATGGAGAAACCGACTGCACGTACCATGAGAGGATGTTATGACAATCAAAGCGGGCTCTGGATTAGTGCCAGCGGACTGTTCCATTCCCGAGGGATCCTGACAACTTCGCGTTTGAGTTCCTCACACCCAGAGAACGTGGAGGTTTACGGGTACTGTTTAGTACAGCGCATGTCCGGACTTGTGGATCAAAGGGTATTAAAGGCGACTGCCTGAGAGTACTCGACCTTCGTGCTCAAGGCCAGGAGAAATATGGAGGTAAGGAGAGGGCTTAGGATTTGAAACCAGAAAATGAAGTAAGAAAATGCCGAGAGCGGCATCACAGCAGCAGATCAGTAAGTTCGGGATGCTACCGGGTCTGCAGCCCAGTGGCTCCTTAGTAGTGCCCTTCAGAGTGTTCACATGGAGTATATAATGTTTCTTTCATATGAGAGATTACTCTCATAGCCAGCTTGTTACAGTTATTTTATTTTTCGGACCAGTAACACTTGTTACTGACGTGTTTTTATACTATATGTAGGTAATAATTACGAGCTGGAGGAACCAGCTTGGACGGAGGAGCACTGTTGTCGCTTGCACACGTGTCAGTCGATTGAGTGGTTAATATTCTATTTATGATGCTATTATATTGTGAATGTTGTGAAATGCTAAGACATGATAGGATATGATTAAATGCAATGAGATGATGTTATGACGTGATGAAAAGCTAAGACATGATGACAAGAAGTGAAATGTGATCAGAGTGCGCAACGAAAGTGTGGTGGGTTGAAACCCAAGTTCCATAATGAGTATACAGTATATTAGATTATATGTGATTGAAATTGTTGATATATGTATATATATTGGTATATATGGTTTTGACAGGGTGGACCCTAATTGCACTTTTAGGGGAGACTCTGTCCGTTTTATTTTAGAACTTTTATTGAATTTGATCGTAATTGTATTGGTGTATACTTTGAATTGCATGTCATTCATGTAGTACCATGTTAGGGTTTGTGCATTCATCCATGCATTGCAAATTGTATCTTCATCTTAAGACTCCGAGATTGGATCCGCATGAGTTAGGTTCGGGTTAGCCAACCTAACCGGGGCCTGTAACTGCTCGATTCACGAGCATGAACCGGATTTGGGGTGTTACAATATTAGTCATACAAGACATATCTCTTTATAAAAGGGTACCCTTTTTAGAAATGATGCTCTTATGGAAAGGATACATTCTTTAATTTTTAATAAGTTTTCAAAAAGCTTATATTACAATATACTTTCCAATAATTGAATATTTTAGTATCTTTTTTTATATAATTAACACTTGGTAATTAGGTATGATATGAGTCCTTCAAGATGTGTCTCCTTAAAAAGATACCCTTTTTAGAAAGGATGTTCTTATGGAAAGGATTATTCTTTGGCTCTTATTAATTTTTCAAAAAAAAATTTAAAGGGTTGCATTATTGTTTATCAAGAAATATTCCTATAAATTTTATATTTTCCCAAAAATCTTTATATAAATCTATTATTTTGTCATTCAAATCATATTTAAATTTATTACATAATACTATACGTGACTTGATCCATTTTCACGTCCAATTTTTTGCACCTTTTACTTCTCGATGTTCATTTTTTTTACAACTTTTGATATTTTTTTTGCACTATGTGAAACTAAATTTTGAGATATTTTAGTAAAACATCAGAAAGACTAGCTGTAATAGGTGACAACCAAATTATTGGGAAAAAAGTCAAATTAAATGTACTTAATCAATCTAAACATTTTGATAATGTTTTATTAGAAAATATGTGCTTTGGTTGTATTATTGTATGGTATAAAAAGATCATTTTTTGTAATATTATCTTTTGACTAAATTTTAAAAGCCGTAAGTTGATCACTCAGTAAAACGGGTGAACTCATCTTAGAACAAATGATGAAGGAAAAAATTTTGATGGAAATTATTATATGTAAATAGATTATATATTTGTACGGATGATAAATTTGCTTTGTTTAGAATAGAGATTTTATTAAGGTAGCTTAATAAAATGGTGAAAATACTTTTTACTTTTTATATAATGTATCATTTATTATATATTAAGACAAATATTTTTATCATTATAACAATGTTAAATCTTATTTGGATATTTTTTATACTAATTGATTATACTATATTATTAACAAATATTCAAATAGCATTTGAATGTAGCTTAGGCACCGTGCAAGTCACTACCTACTTCATATAACTAGTGGCTTGCACGCAAGATGCATGGTATTTATGATGTTTGGCTATTTAGAATTTTTTGTATCTTATTATTTTCAAGTGATTTAGACTTTTACATAAATTTAAATTAATTTAAAATGTAATACACATTAATTAAAAAAATCCATAAAATTTATTTGTAATACTTGATTTGTATATAATATATATTTATTTTTATGGTGTCATTTATTATATTTGTTTTTTAAAAATCTTAATATATTATTATTTATCAATTAGTCGATATACATCAATTTGTTAATATAAGAAACTTACAGAATTGTTAAACGTATAACAAGATGATTGGCCTGTTTGTAAACAACATACGAAGATATAATTTGCAAGCTTTAATGGGTTTATAATCATAGAGAACAAGAGAATGGAATATATAATCTGTCTTCTCTCTTTCTATTTCTTCAAACTTTTTTTATAAAACCGGGAAGAGCCGTCTATGATACAATGTATCTTCATACCAAAGTGGTTTCTTTTGCATGGTTGTTAGCAGTTGAAGTTTCAGACAATTCTCCAAGTCAAATTACTTTGTGAGTAACTCAATTTGTTTGCATCAAAACTGCCCAAAACATCTTGCTCTTAGTTTTGTAGAGCTTACTAAATGAAAAAAATCATGTAAGCGCATCATTTCAATATAGTTCTGCGCCAGAGCAACAAGTATTTTGATTATGATCACAATAACCTGAACAGAATGAGAGTGCTTCACTGTTTTCATACTGCTTCCAGTTTTTTCAATGACAAGAACCCCAAACCTTGTAAGATGAGAAGGAACACAAACTTTTGAATCTCTGCCAAGAGAACCTCAATTAGCAGAAGTTCTGTATCACAAGAGAGAGCTTATCTACAGTGGCAAATGTTGCCTTACATCTTCTTCTTTAAGATTTAAAATAAAAAACATATACAAGAATATATCAACTGTGAAAACAGAAGCTGCTATTATAGTGTACATTATTATTTGAGAGGTTTCAATATAGGAATAAAAATGAAAGTCGCTCGAGGAATTCTATCCATTGTTTGAGTCACCAAACACTGCCGCCTGCTGCGCCTTTGAAGATGAGATCATCTTGAACATTCAGTGCTTCCGCAAGCTTGCCCAAAAAAATGTTCCTGCTCCTTAGACAGATTAATTTAAGGCTGACCACACTTCTTTTCAAATTCCTTACTGTGGCAAAAGAATTTTCTAATCCACGTATCAGAGAACCTTTAATATTAGATCACTTTGTCAAGTCCAGTTTGTGCTATCATTGCTGTTTATTTAATTAGAACTCTTGTTTCGATGCTCTTCGTGGAAAGGATCATCAGAACCATGAACAGAGCTCATTCTAGGGGAATAATCCCATCCTTCCAATCGCTCCACAAGCTCTTGGCTTTTCATCTGGCTTTCTTCCTTGAACTTCCAATAAAATATTGACGACCAGTAATCTCTCGCCAAGTTCTTAACAAATGAAAAGGAAGTTGACTCAATTGGCAAAAAAAAAGCTCTTAGGTTCGTTTACATAAAATAGCCACTAGTAACCAGAGACCGCACCATTTTCATCAATAGTATGAGCTCTCCCACAGCAGCATTAAAAAGATCAGGATGGGCCAGATCAGATGTGTCAAGAATTTCCTGTCGTGTTCGATGATAAATATTTACCTCCATTTCAGAACCTGCAATTTAGCATTATCAATTAAACAACAAGCAAACAGCTTATAAAAAGGAAATACCAACTTTTAAATTGAATGGCGCATCAAAACAACTTTGTAGAAGAAGAAATCAACTAATGAAACAGTTGAATTAGAATAGCACAAAACAATAACCTGCATTATTGCTGTGAGAGAATGATCTTGTCTGAATTGTGGTAAAATTATAGCCATATATGACTAATCCTCATATCCGATATCTATTAAGAACTGGTGAGCAAGTTCAAGATCTTCTCGGGCGAACCAACCAGATAACTAAGTAGAGAACTTCTTTATATTGCTTAAAAGCCATAACATATCTACTCTTATTAATGAAAGGGGAACTAAATACTGATCACTTATTAAAAGTAGGCCTATCAAAATACAACAAAAATAAATAAAATAAAATAAAATTATTATAGCATATCTTCTTCTTTATTAAGATATATCTTAAAAATCAATCAGATTATAAAACTAAGATATTAAATTATTAAAGTCGATCTCATTATTTAATGAGAATTTATCCATAAAATTAAAATTTAACTATCGTATAAGTCGGGCATAGTGCAACATCTTACCCAGTTTGGTTAAGGAATAAAATATAGTAGATTTGTCCAACGTACAAGCAAAAGTGCAGAAAAGATTTTATGATATGGTTTGAACTAACCATTCCCAATGTATCTTTCAATTATGTGTCGAGCCATGCATACCCTTCTTACTGTGTCTTCCATAGGTATCTTTCCAAATTCACAAACTTCATTGTAAAAATGTACGTTCTCCCCAGCTAGACAACTGTAAAAACAATGAAAATAAATTTTATTGCATCTACAAATGAAAGCCAAATTGAGATTCATAAGCCAAGTTGAAGTCAAATAGAAGACTGATTTATTTTGAAGCAAAACCTTCATGAACACAAAAATAGACTGTCTGCATAGGTCATGAAGGATAGCCGAAACTTTTTATTGAGTAGAGGTTTCTCTAAAGGTTCATTTATATCTATATCAGACAGTCACAGCAGATGAGAGGAGTCCACTATCTGGGATGCCCAAAGCCCGGCCCATAGTCATTAACGACCTGGGTTCTCTTCTTCTTAAGCTCATTTGTGATAACAGAGGATGGGACAAAGATGTGGAAAAGATGGCCTGCACAAGTATACTTGCCTGCACAGAGAACAGGCTAGAGACATCCAGCACATAGAAATGTTACACATCTGTGAATAAAAGTAAAACAAGTAGCAAATTTCTTCTTTTTCTTTCTCATCAACTTCGCATAAAATAGTTGTGATCAGCGTAAATACTATATCTACTAAACTTAAAATTCCAAATTTCCATCTATTATTTCACTCAATAAGTAATAGTATTTGCCAGAAGTTATCTGTCAGTGAAGTTTACATGCAATCACAGTTATGAACTTGGTAACCTACAGTCACTAACAACAAAAATCGAGAGGCAATTTGTATCCATTCAATATCTTCATGAACTTCATTGCTGATGTAAGCAGCAACCCAGGTTCCTGCATAAAAGGAACGCAAACAATTACACAAAAACTTAATAAAGCAATAAACATACAAAACTCAAAATAAAAGAAAGATAAGTATTGGTTCAGAACAGAAAAGCAACAGCCAATCTACAATTAGTAACTGTTCACACAAAAAAACGAAATATGCCTCAAGCACTTAGCTCACCCATGGAGAAGGCAGAAATGAGAACTCCCGACACAAGGTCCTTAAATTCGTGGAACCTGAATTCAATATGCCGAACCACCCACATGATAAAAACCAGGGTGGCAATATATACTGTGTCGAGAGATGCAACTAGTATAGACCAGCGAATTTTCTTCAAATGGCATAGATGATTTAGAGGTTGCTTAAGTCGAATAACTGTAAATAAATTTTAATTGTTCTTGTCAATAAGAACCCTGCAATATCTCAGCATAAAGTTCAAATGTCTAAGAAATATTGCATGCAAATATGTACAGAAGCTAGACAACATTTAAAAGATAAAAAAACAAAAAGAAAATATAGATAGAGCAATTAGATTGGAAGCTATTGCAACAATTATATTGATGCCGAGAGAAGCTGTTCGCAAGCCATGAGTCCATTATAATTTTATACTGTTTGAAGGAATCAAAGATCTATTGCAAAGGATGCTCTTATCTGGACAAGCTTTACCCTAGAGAAAAACATGTAAAACATATGAATGGCACATTATCTTTTTAAGTGAAGGTAGTTTCTCCAAAAATTTGATGTAAACAATTGAAAAAAATGGCGGACAATGATGGATCTGATAATGGATCCACTTCTATGTTAGCATAAACAAAAAGGAAGGTGAAAAACGAGCTAAATTCCGAATATTTTTTCCTATTATCTACAGTTTACTGTTCATAAAACTCAAAACTCAGTAGAAAAAATAATTGTGGCAAGTAAGATAAAATCACAAAAACATTCATTCAAATGAAAATATACACAAAAACCTACTAAAATATTTCTAGTTGATCAAATGACTTCATCTAAATTTCCATTAGTCATAAAAACTATTGAATAAAAAATTAAGAAAAATAATAATGAATAGAAGGGAGCATTATTTAATTAATTCATGAAAGAACCAGCCCCTAAATACCAAACCATACATGCTGCCATTCCAATCCAAGGACACATAATGCACAGAAGAAGAACATATGGTTTAACTGGGTGTAGATGCCGCCTGCAAATGAATTAGACACACGTAAAAAGATAAATATCTATGTAATAATCTAACCAGCTGCACAATGGTCATGAAAGTGGAGACCAATCAACCTTATTAGAAGTATCCCTTTGTTTAGTAGAGATTACCAATCAACCTAATTAAGTATCCCTTTGTTTACCGGACTATTCTTACAGGAAAACCAAAAAATATATAGTTGGTATCACAAGTATTCAGCATTCAACACTTCTATAAAATGTAAGTAAGCATCAGAAAATTGCAAACTTGATTCGAGGAATTTAGATGACATACTTGGCAAAAAGGTGATATAGCTGGAAGGCCTGTATAATCCGGCAACACATCAGTAATCCAAATCCCAGTGGAGCCTCAAACCAGACTGTATGAATTAGAATTTAGTAAAAGGAAATCGAATCACAGTCATGTGAGCAGTAAAAAATTAGGTAGAGGGGTAACAATCTGCCCAAACATAGAATGATTACCACGGATACCTTTCTTTTAACTTCACATAATTAAAAGACATCTGCATAAGATATTTACGATGATCAACTTCAGTCCCCATTAATCAAAATGAAAATACTTTTATTCCACCCATAATGTCAAAGAAAGGCCAAAATTATCAATCATTACCAAACCTACCACGAGTGAGAATAGAAAGTTAATGCTTGCAACAACTTGGATTACAAGAAGCCAAAAGCCAGTAACATTTGTACGAGGAACTTTGTGTACGACGAAAGGGAATGTAAAACGAACCAAGAGCCAGAAAATTCACAAAATCTTCCATGATTCTTGTGAGTTTTAGAGAAATCACAGGTCTGACCTTTAGTAGACAGAGCCTTATTTGGCAGAATTTACAAAAGCCAACTAATAAAATCATGCCACAGCAAATGCATCGCTTTGATTCTGGATGAGAATAGAAAGGATCATCCAATCCATGGTCAATATTTCTAGAAACAGCATTTTAAGATGTGTTCGGCTTATCGTAAAACTCCAGAAAGCCCACTGAATCCTACAAACCGATTTTACTAACAGTCAAACAACAGTACTGGGATGTTTCTACTGTACATGGAAAAAATGATCCAACCTCTTGTATCTGAAAACTACTATTTCCCTCATACAAGCAGATGTACCCATCCAAAGAACACTGAGCATGCACATAAACCTTCAGAATTTCACACCAAAATAAATCAGCAAGACCCAGCAACCTCCACCACAATTATCAACCTCCACATATACAGTCGATCTATTAATTATAATCCTCAATCTAGCCTAATAACAGCCACCCAACATCTACTCAATTCTTCATTAAAAAAAGAAAAAATATGGAAAAAAAAATCGGAAGAAGCTCACAGGATGGTGGACAGCACGGACACAGCAATGGCCACATAATCACTGGGACATCCTCCTTCCTCGGCACAGCCGCCATGGATCTCTTCTGCTACCTACTAAATCACCATTGTTTCATTCTAACAATTCTAACCCACGAAAAAAAGACACTAAAGTCATAATTATTCTATACAGCTAAAAGTCTTGAACACTGACCTTGGTCAATTCAGTGGCAGGGAAAAGTCTGGAAAAGCCACCCAACTTCATCGAATCGTCGAAATGCAGTGCAGCATCTCGCATTGTCTGCATCAACACCACCCGGAGCTCCCCACTTTGAGGCCCGTCGTCTTCCATTTTCATGTCTTCCTCAGTCCATACCAAGCCAAGCTCCCAAGCAAAGCCAAGCACGGAAGCTTTGGACCACCCCGGTTCAGCAGGGCTGGGTTCGGCATGCAGTGATGAGACCGGGCCGGGTTTTGTATTAAAAATGTATATCCATACTTACTACATATTTATTTATTTATCTGTTGCTAAGAATATTATTAACTTTCAAATTAACCACCTATTTAAATCATGTAGCTGTAATTTTTAATAAGGTGGACTGCTTATTTTAACAAAAAAATTTTAAAAATATTTTTAATTTTGTATCAATGTATTTATTAATATATATTAAGCACATCCTTGGCGTTGTCAAATTCTTTGGCTAATATATCTTAAATTTATCCATAAAGTTGACCTAGACATAATTATAAAATGACATATAATTTAGATTTTCATAATAAATATTCTCGTTTATAAGAAAATATATTATATTTTATAAAATATTTTTAATTAAGGTTATAAATTGATTTATTTGTGGACAAGTTAAAATTTAAAATGATTCGAGTTCAATTAAATTATTAACATATGATTAGCATTAAAAAAATCACGCATAGAGTCTGATGATGAAAAAATATAAATTTGTTTTATATATAACTTAGTGGCATTATCTAAACTTTTTTTTTCCAAGCAAACAAACTACTAGTAAATTAAATTAAATTATCAAAAAGACGGGAAAAAATGATAAAATGACAAAATGATAAGACGGTGATTAATCATAAGCATGAAAAATAATCCCAAAGTGTACAAATGTTCAAGTCAGAAGGCTTTGACAGCCAGTGGGACCCAGCTAGGCAAGGGTACACTTGATTTTCTCAACCCCACCAGTGGGACCCATACAAAACACTAATGGCTAAAGAAGTGGGGGCCACATCGTTCGCACACTTGGGTCGCTATCCTTTTTGATATAGACATGAATGGATGCCCGATTATTGCCTTACTCACTAATCCGTAGTCATTAGCCTCTTAAGCCCCTATCATTATCCACTACCAAATATTAATCTCAATAATTTAGAATATTTTATTGGCCGATTTGTTTTGGTGTATTGCGTGTCGGGTCAAATCCAGTTTAATCGAATACCAAATTATATTAATTAATAAGTTCATCTTTTTTTAAAAATTTAAAGGAGAGTTTGAATTTTGCCGAGTAAAAACATTTTCTACTTAGTCATTTTTTATTCAAATAGTCTTTTAATTGAAAATTTTTGAGGGGAACAACTAAAATGTTTTTTTCTTTCAAAACTATTTGATAAAAGTTTTGGTAAAAAAGAAGATAAATTTATAATTTTTTATATATGTTTCATGTGCCCCTAGCTAATACTAGCGCATTATTTGAAAAGAATATAACAATATTTTGTCTCGGTACAAATGGAGTTATTTAGCGAGTCCTCGGCAGCCAGTGGCATTAGTGAAAAATACCAGTGATAACTGCCGTAAATGATATGAAAAATATTAGATATGCCGCTGCATGAGCGTACCAGCTTTAACTACCCAAACCCAACGTATTTGTTTAATCGGTAGTCCTCCGGCCATTTCTCTTGAAGGCGAAGAAGGTAAACACCAATGACAGTTGTTTGGTGGGGCGTTTGTTCGTATTATTTTAAGTTTTTTTATTACAATTATATAAGATGGGCTACACTTTATAATATAGATTATTTGAATTATACGTCTAATCTAATGATTTTCTTTAATGGGTCCTACAAATAATAGTTATATATGTATTAAAAATAAAGTACATAATTAAATAGGTTGATAAAATTTTATTTTATTTTGATATTATTTTAACTTTTTTTAAAAAAAATTTATTAAAAATACACTAATTAATAGAAAAAATTATTTTGATAATTAAAATGAATGTGTTAGAAGTGCTAGACTGAGTTAAAACTTTATATTATTATTATTATTATTTATTTTTTATATTTATTTATACAAATTTTGAGTATTACGATCCACTAAATCATTTTAAATAAAAAGTATACCTTATTTGAATTGAGGAATGTGATCAGGGTTGTTAATTGAGCGAGTCAGCTCGTGAGCATTTAGTGTTCGGCTCGGCTCGACTGAACTCGAAACTCGGCATTTAAATGCTCGAGCTCGAATTCGAATCTTACGAGCCGAGCTTGAGTAAGGTCGTGTTCGACTCGACTTGACTTAGTTATAACTCGAACTTAACTCGTAGCTCAACTAGATAAAATAATATAATAATATAGTTATTATATTATATTATATATATATATATATATATATATATATATATATATAGTTGAGGTGATAAGTATTTAAGTTAATGACCTCAAAGTTGTAGGTTCAATCCACATTAATTGTATTTTTTTAAGTGAGGTATTTTTGACTTTTAATCAAGCCGATTTCGAGCTCACAAACGAGTTAAATTTGAACTCGAAAAAATTAAATAATTTAAGTATGTTCGAGCTACAGTTGAAGTGTATTCGAGTTCGAGCACATACAAGATATTCGAGTCGAATTCGAGCATGTATATTTAAAACTCGTATGATCTCGAGTTAAGTTTGAACGTGTTTCAAATTATTTGAACCAAGTTCAAATACAAGTTGAGTTCTGCTCGCTCGTTCGTTTAGCACCCCTAAATATGATAACAAAACATACATGATATTTTCAACTCTAAAAAAATAAAAAATACGAATATTTTTTTCCAAATTTTGCCAACGTACATCGAGTAAGGTTGATAATTTTGTTTTTCGATTGCTCAACCTCACTATTATATACATATATAAAAGTATGCAAATGAATGCAATGAATGAGGAAGTATATCCAATATAAAAAAGTATACAAATAAATGCAATGAATGCATAAGCATCTTGAAAATTACATGACGCTCACCTACAACTCTACTCGCACAATACTCATGCAAAAAAGAAAAAAGAAAAAAGAAAGACCGATAATCATTACATTGCATGCAATGGCATATGGGCATACAAGTGAAGAGCGAGTAACGCTGTGAGGCCTCACGTTGAATCTCCATATTTTTCTCATCACACCTTTAAAAAAAATATTTTATTTTTTATACAAATTATATAAATAGAAAGCCATTAAAAGAGCACTCATTCAAAACCGTACAAATTAAACTCTTTATAAGTAAAAAAAAATGTTGGTAAGGCATATTTTTTTTGGCATTTTATATATATATATATAAACCGATATATACTATATCTTTTGTTGAGTGGACAAGAAAGTGGGCTGGTAAGAGGGGAAAAACATAAAGTGGGCGAGTCGGAAGGGTTAAGGGGGCTTTGGGCCATTAGATTTTATCCGCACCGCACCGTACATTATAATGCGCCTGTAATATACTATTTTAAATATTATAAATTTAATAAATATATATATATATTTAATATAATATATATAAAATAAATAAATGAAAGGAAGCATTGTACCAATTTTACTATCACAAATAAAGTATAAAATAGGTAAAGTACAGACGTTCCGCAGTCACCAGGTTGCAATTGCCATTCCCATGTAAAAGCCCATTTATTTGGAAGACAATTATACCCAAACTCCTCCTCTCTATTCGCAAAAGGGCCACAACATTTCAATGTCGGCCTCCACTTGCCCGGGCCCACGGTAAAAGGCGTCCAAAAGGGCAACAGTGGCGAACCCGAAATAGAAGCAGAATTAAGAGGGTATAAAGGTAATTTCATCTACCTCCCCAAAATAAAAGCCGCACTCCCGATCCATCACCCCTCCGGGCTGCTATCTCGTGTTCGTTGGAGTCGACGGTATCTCGCCGGAGCTCCGCCGGAGAAAAAAGCGGGCGCCTTTCTCCTGCCGCCGACCCTACCGCCCTCGGCCGCCGCGGCTTTCGGCTCGGTCTCGGCAATGGCCGCCGAATGATATAGGCATCAGGGCATTTTTGGACGGGAAAAATGGCGGCTTTGGAGGCGCCACCGGTGGAGGTGCTGCCGTGGTTGAAGTCGCTGCCCGTGGCGCCGGAGTACCATCCGACGGCGGAGGAGTTCGCCGACCCCATTGCCTACATCCTCAAGATCGAGGAGGAGGCGTCCCAGTACGGCATCTGCAAGATCGTGCCCCCTCTGCCCTCCCCCTCCAAGAAGGCTGCCCTCGCCAACCTCTCCCGCTCGCTGTCGACGTTCACGACCCGGCAGCAGCAAATCGGGTTCTGCGCGAGGCGGTCGAGGCCGGTCCAGAAGCCGGTGTGGCAGAGCGGGGAGCGGTACACCCTGCCCGAGTTCGAGGCGAAGGCGAGGGCTTTCGAGCGTCAGCAGCTCAAGAAGGCCGGGAAGAAGTCGGCCTCTGCGTTGGAGGTGGAGACCATGTTCTGGAAGGCCTGCGCTGACAAGCCCTTCTCGGTGGAGTACGCCAACGACTTGCCCGGCTCGGCCTTCGCCGAGTTGGGTGGCGCCGGCGCCGGCGAGACGTTGGAGGATACGGCGTGGAACATGAGGGGGATCTCTAGGTCAAACCTGTCGTTGTTGAGGTTTATGAAGGAGGAGATACCTGGTGTGACCTCTCCCATGGTTTATCTAGCCATGATGTTTAGCTGGTTCGCTTGGCATGTTGAGGACCATGACCTGCATAGCTTGAATTACCTGCATTTTGGCGCCGGCAAGACCTGGTATGGTGTTCCCAGGGATGCTGCCCTCGCCTTTGAGGAGGTGGTCAGGGTTCATGGTTATGGCGAGGAAGTCAACCCTCTCTGTAAGCACACTTTTTAGTTACTGTGGAGCAATCACTACTGTTTTATATTTGTTTTTATTTTTTTCTTTTTTGACTGTGATTTGTGGTTTATTTTTTTGTTTTTTTCGGAATGAGAAATCTGTTTTGACTGGATATGCCATCTTTTATTTTTTGGGATGCTGTGAAATTCTTGTTTGAATTGCTGCTACAAAAGATATTGTTGACTAAGAAATTGGTCTAATGACTTTGACGTTGTCATTTTTTTAAAAATAATTGCGTAGCTTGCTGGTTGTAACTTGTATCTTAGTATGTTACATGGTGAGCTTCTCTCTTCTTTTTGATTGTATGAAATCAATGTTTGAACTAGGTGTTATTGTGTGAATTCACTGAATTGTTATTATAGTAAATAACATTGCTTACGAGAATGTTCTAGTAACTTTAACGTTGGCCCTTTTCCTTATAGTTGCAAAACTTGTTGGTTTTGTATGTCTATCAGAGAGCTTATCTGTTCTTTTTGATGCTTTGTAATTACGTTTTGAAATTATTGTGCGAGTTGATTGTGCAGTAGATATTTTGTTCTATGAAAATGGTCTATTTACCTGCATATCATTTATTTCCAGTAACTTTTGCTATTCTTGGGGAAAAGACAACTATTATGTCTCCTGAAGTTCTTCTTGGCGCTGGAGTTCCCTGTTGCAGGTGCTTTTAGATCATACTTATCTATTTCTCTGTAGGGTTATGGGCAAAACTAAATGAAATTCATTGTGGGTATCTAACTCATCTTTTTATACACTCAGATTAGTGCAAAATGCTGGGGAGTTTGTGGTTACGTTCCCAAGAGCATATCATACTGGTTTTAGTCATGGTAAGATGAACTAGAAGTTTATATTACGTTGGACCAGCTTTAATGCTAAACAAATTGGTGACCTTTATGGTGCCAATTAATAACCCATCTTCATTGATATTTTCCATTGTTTTTTCTTTTCGTGTTCATTAAAAAATTTGTACAAAAGGCGCACTGTTCATTTGCCTCATTATCCACCTAATCCCAAATGATTGGGTTCTAGGATACAGATACTGTATCGCCACTTCTATTGATTACATACCCTGCCTCTATTTGCATTGTATTTGGTCTTCCTCAGCCCCCATTAAACTCATTATAAAAGTGTATATATTACATTTATTCACAACTCAACACAAGGGTTTCTTCTGCTCAAATCTTAATGGTGCTTCCAGATTTTACAGTTAATCGATAACATTCTTAACTGCTGTTTGTAATGCCATTTGGCACGTACTATGTAGGGGGGAAAAATATCAATCGAGCCTCAACATTGATATGTTATCTCTCTTGAGGAAGAAAACATTGATATGTATCTACAACTAAAGCACCGTGTTAACTAAGTACAGTTTATTTGTGACCATTCATGTCTGACCCATTTTTTTAGTTGTTAACCTAGTGTCTTATTTTTCACACGCTAGGATTCAATTGTGGGGAGGCATCAAACATTGCAACTCCTGGTTGGCTTAGAGTGGCTAAAGAAGCTGCAATTCGGAGGGCGTCTATTTGTCATCCTCCTATGTTGTCACATTTCCAGCTTCTTTACAACCTTGCCCTTACTTTTAGCTCAAGGTTTGCTTTTCTTCTTGTGATTGGGATTAAATACCTGAACCTTATTTTACAACTGGGCCTGTCTTTTTTATACAAAAGGCCTTTGTTTCATTTATTTTTTGCATGCGTTAGTACATACAGCTTCAAACGTAATTATTGTCTTCTAACTCTCTTCACGATGGTTCCACCTATTGTTCTGGTAAAACGAAGTTATTTCCTTTATCATGATAGGTTCTTCAGGCTCACATATCTAGCTATAACCTCTAGTGAGGTTTTATAATGATTACCATAAAAGTGCCATAGGCATTTTATTTGACAATTAATCATTTTATCTCTAATTAGTGGACTTGGATACACGTTGACTGTTTGGTACTTTGGCTACTTATAATACTGAATCCAGACAATGTTATTCATGTAAAATGCTGCTGGTAGCCTTTAAACGAAAATTTCAGTCAGGTTTAAACAAAGGATCAAATTTCCAGCTTGTTTTCTTTCTCCCAATTTCTCTTTTAAGGCAGAAAATTACCTTTCTGTTTAGCAGACAAATATGTAAGTTTAAAAAAGAATCCTAGATATTATGTTTGCCTGATTCTACCTAATATAATGGCCTTATTAATTTTATGCATCTGACACCAAAGGTTTGAAAATGTAATAGTTTTTGTGACTTCATTTTTTATTCTCTGTGCGAAAAAAATATGAACTATAGAAGTTGTGTTTGATCAGCAGATAGAAAATATATGTGCAGTGATTGATTAAATTATTGCATTTAGCCATCATTTTCTTGTAAACAGATAAGCTGATTTTCTAGTGTTGGAATGGGAGCAGGGAAGAGCATCGACAACCTTTTCTTTTAGAGATTGTATTGTCAGGATAAGAGAGATTAATCTTTCAATTTGTAGTGATGAATTATGTTTATTTTACTCAGAATCATAATGAGAAATATTTTGCCACCTAGTATCGCATGTTTCAGCATGATAAATTATAGAGGCTCTGAACATGATGGTTTTTTTCCTTAGCTCATTGAACTTCTAAGAAGATTTAGCTGTTGATTTTGAAAGAGAATACTGATGCAACATTCTTTGGAAATAGGTTGTTGGGCTGCCTTAACTTTTCAATAAATTCAGTTAATTCTCTTGTTGATAATATGACCTGAATGGATTGATATGCTACTAATAAATTGTTATCTTGCAGTGTCCCCAAGGGTCTTGGCTCAGTACCAAGGAGCTCTAGAATTAAAGACAAGAAACAAGGAGGAGAGATGGCAGTCAAACGGCTGTTTGTTGAAGACATGATTGAGAATAATGTATCACTTCATACTCTTGTCAAGCGAGGGTCATCTTGTATTCTTCTTCCTCAAACTTATTTTGAAATGCCTAGATCGTCAAATTCTCGCATACCACCAGGATACAAAATGAAGGTGAAATCCAGGTTGCCGCTTGGTTCATGCAGTCGTCCAGAAATAGGAGTATCAGATAACTTTCTTTCCAATGATGTTCCACCAGGAAGAAATTTACAAGGTACAGGTGGTTTTTGGTCGGCATCTGGAAGGCCCTCTTTGATGTCTTGTGAAGGGAAGCAGGCTCCATGCCGTTCAAGTAATGTGAGCAGCCACACCTCAGCTATGGGCACAAAGGATACAGATAGTGAAGGCACGATAGTTTTTGGCGACGAGTTGTTTGATCATGGACTGCTTTCATGTGTGACATGTGGTGTATTGAGTTTTGCATGTGTTGCTGTGATTCGACCAACAGAAGCAACAGCTAAGCATATCCTGTCTTCTAGAGGCAATA
Source organism: Piper betle (assembly GCA_033002965.1). Classification (NCBI taxonomy): domain Eukaryota; kingdom Viridiplantae; phylum Streptophyta; class Magnoliopsida; order Piperales; family Piperaceae; genus Piper; species Piper betle. The sequence continues at coordinate 104,254 of JAURVB010000396.1, forward strand.
TTTTCAACGACAACATGGTTGGTTCTGACGTCAATCATGTCCAGCATTTTAATACTTTTGGTTCAGGTTCGTTGCGTTGTGATCAAAATTTTCTTTTACAGTACTATATTCTTTTCTCCTTAAATCTTGATAAATTTCAGTTTTCATGTTTTTCGTTCTGGCATCTGAAAATGTTTAGCCTGGGATTTTTCCTATTAAAAGTTGCAGTGGGAGACATTGAGAGGGAGCGTTTATATTGTGTATTTCTTCTTGTAAACATATTTAAATATATACAATATCTCCAAATCAAATTTATGAAAAAAATGTATTGCTGGCCATTAATATTACTACTAATTTTCTGTTTAATCTCAGATAAACTTGAGAAAAATAAGAAGGTTGGCCTGGTCGATATTGTTGTTCAGTCTGGTGGCTATCAACTGCAATTGGCAAGTGAAAAAGCTAATCTTGCAAGTGATGCTGGAAGGACTAAGGGTGTTTCAGCTCTCGAATTGTTAGCATCTTATTATGGAGATTCTTCAGACTCTGATGAGAGCTTGAATGAACACATGACTCCCTCTCATGAAGGAATCAATTGTTTGGAGCCTCAGGGTTTCACTTCAAAAAAAATCAACCATTTAGACAGCAGTTCGGAGGAAGATAAATGTCATGAATCAGGTTGTTATATGGAGTCATGTAATCTCAATCTTGATGTCAAACAAGAACTTCATCAATCAACAAGCAATTCCAATATGGATGGGATGGATAGAATTCTAACGGCAATACCTATTGAAGTTTCTAACACCAATGATATCCTTTTGAAGGAAAACTTTAGTGGATGCCTTTCATCTTTGGAAACTTCTGATGCTACAAATTCCTATTCAAAGAAGAGATCCGAATTGTGTTTTGCACATCATTCAAAAGATGGTGTCGTGGATGCATCTATCAATGATCAAGGTTCTCTACTTTGCCATAACTCCCACAGAGATGTTTCAAGAATACACATATTTTGCCTAGAGCACGCTGTAGAAGTAGAAAGACAACTTCAGGCCATTGGTGGTGCAGAGGTGCTTATTATTTGTCATCCAGGTAGGTCTTTATTATTTTCTTTAGTTCACTATTTCTTCTGTTTAAAATTGGTTACTTGTTCAGCTTTTGTTTTTGTTATTATAGTTGTATAATAATACTGTGGATAAAATTCATGAAATAAAGATTTCTTGTATATTTTCTTGTCTGGCTGTTTCTTCTATTTTAAGTAATGGTTTCCTCGTACGTGAATAAAATCTTCCCTTAAGTTCTCACCTTGCCGACACTGAAGCAGGCCACAGATGTGACCTGTTACTGTAGCCTTTATAGTGGAAGAGCTGTTTAAATCTGAGCTTGAAAAAACTCCTTGTGGAGGGGCTGATAAGGCCACAACTCCAATCATTAAAAACCTAAAGCTTCCATTTAAAAACTGTATGGTTCCAATTGGATAAGTGGGGAACTTATCTGAATTGAATGAAATGAAATCTTTGAAGGTTACCTATCTTAGTTACAATTTTTGATCATTTTATTGCCTGGGAAAATTTGGGTTTCATGTTATATTTGTATGATTTGCATTTCTTTCAGTAAGTTTTGTTAATGATTTAAAGTGGTTCTCATATTTTTAAGACCGGTAAATTAATTTATAATTGACATGTTATTTGTTGCCTAATATGCTTTAGATGGACACTTCCTTAGCAAGGAATTTACTGATCTGGATTTTTAGGAAGCATACATTAAAGTAGGAGTTAAAAGATCGTTTGTGAAACATGTGTGCTATGGCTGTTAAATTTTATTTCATTGAAGGTTTGAAGCAGAGTGTATATTGTTTGTTAATCTCTGCTTTTTCTGCAGAGTATCTTAAGGTAGAAAAGAAGGCAAAATCACTAGCAAACGAACTGTCAATTGACTATTTCTGGAAGAATGTTCATTTTAAGGAGGCCACTGCAGAGGATGAAGGAAAAATTCAAACAGCTATAGATGATGAAGAAGCAGTTCCTGGTAATGGAGATTGGGCTGCGAAGTTGGGTCTTAATCTTTATTATAGCTCCAGTCTCAGCAAATCTCCTCTCTACAGTAAGCAAATGCCTTACAATGCGATCATATACCAGTTGTTTGGACAAGGCTTTCCTCATAATTCCCCAACCAAGATTAAAGTATATTCTTCAAGAAGATCAAAAAAGAAGAAGAAATTTGTTGTGGCAGGTAGATGGTGTGGGAAAGTATGGATGTCAAACCAGGTTCATCCTTACCTGGTTTGCAGAGATAACGAAGAAGAGGAACCCTCTAAAGGTCATCACAGCATTCATAGTTCAAGTGAGGACAAGGAGGAAATAGATGGCTCTGCTACAAGTGAGACTCTTAAAGAAAAACGTGTCCGAAAAAGAAAGAACCCGTTGGAATTAGTGTTGACCACTAAGAAACATAAACGCCAGAAATTGAGGGGCGTTGTCAGGAGTGAAGAAGAGCAACAGCCTGCAAAACCCTCTCAAGGTAATAGGAGGTTACTCCGCAGTGGATCTGTAAAAAGGGCAGCACCAGTTCAGAATGAACTGAGCAAGAAAACAGTCACCAATAGAAGGAAGCTTGATATGAAAGATGAGACAGAAGATGGTCCTAGCTCCAGACTCAGGAAAAGACCTTCAAAATGCAAAGACAGTACATCTAGACCATTGTTAATGGACAAAGAAGTGAAGAAGAAGAAACAAAAGAAATTTGCAACTAATGCAGGTGACAGTTTGAGCAAAACATTAGAAAGAGATGAAGATGCAGAATATCAATGCGACATGGAAGGTTGCATTATGGGTTTTAGCACAAAGCAAGACCTAATATTGCATAAGAAAAATATTTGTCTGGTAAAAGGATGTGGTAAGAAGTTCTTTTCACACAAGTATTTGGTGCAGCACCGACGAGTTCATGTGGACGATCGCCCCCTCAAATGCCCGTGGAAGGGTTGTAAGATGACGTTCAAGTGGGCATGGGCTAGAACTGAGCATATTAGAGTGCACACAGGAGCGAGGCCTTATGTGTGCAAGGAACCAGGTTGCGGGCAGACTTTTAGGTTTGTTTCTGATTTCAGCAGACATAAGCGAAAGACTGGTCATTCTCTAAAGAAGAAGGGGAAGGGTTGATGGTAGTAGGTTACTGATTCATTCATTCAAGCGTCATCCAAGGTTGTAAATTAATTGCTTGACTGATGCAATTGTGATTGACAAGAGAGGTAGGGTAGCCATAGCTCAAAGCCCTGTAAATTTTTTCTTTCCCTTTTCAGAAGTATACCAGGGCTTCATGTAGCCCCCCCCATCCAGTTATTGACATGATTCAGAACAAAATAGCTGGGAAAACCTTCCAGCTTCTGATTCTCATGAGAGATAAATGCCTTCTAACTTCCCTTTTTAGTGATTCTGAGTGTTTTTTGACCATCTCTATTCTTACTGCACTTGGTACTTTTTTCATGAAATTTATCAAATTATTCATTGTGAATCGGTGAGATCATCTGTTCAGTTGTCGCTATGTTGGCTTTAATAGTGTCCAATTTCTATTAGTTCCTCTAATCATTTTGCCAATTATGGCCTGGCATAGGATTGGTAGCAGTCAGCCTTGCCGTCTTCATGGTGAAGGATGGCTGCTGTCTCGTGCATGGTTTTGGCTAATTTAGCTGGTTACTTTCAAGGCATTGTTTTATTGCTTTTTACGAAACTTCAAAGTTTTCATCTGCAGCATGAATTAGTGATGATCTTACTTTGTTTTTTGGATTGCGGGTTATAATGCAACTCATTTGTTAAAGGTTTTTATTATTTGGTCTTGTATTTGTTCTTTTTATGTCTACCAATCCTCTGTTATTTTTCATGGTTTAGTTAATGTTTTTATCAATGCGCATTCGTCTATGCGAATTTATACGTCCATACGCTACTATGCAAGCTCAAAATTTTCACGGAACAGCAAACAATTTTGAGACAATCAAACCGTAAGCTCGAAGCTCTTAGGTCTGCTACTGTCTCACAAATTCGAATCCATTTCCGGAACCCTGTAGATGATTTCAATGAACATACTCCAATTACATTCTGAACAAATCAATGCAAACAAATTCCGAATTTTTACAAGCGTAAAGAAATCGAATATTGTTGAAACTTATGTCTATCAGATTAGATTACAACTCCGTCATTTGTAGCTGCCCCTCGCAAGAGGCAATTGTAAAAGTTTTTGCAAGTATATGATGAGGTATCCAGGGTAAGTCAATAGAATTCAACAAAGCCATTTGTAAGTCCCCGACTTCTATATCTGCACTAAGCTCAATCTGAAATGCATAAACTGTAGTGTATTGATGAGGGAATCACTCGCACCAACTCTCAGCTTTAAAGCAGAAAAGCCACCGCAATTGTGAAACTTTTACAAGTATATCAACACTTAGCTTGGAACAGAAAGCCCCACCCTATGCGAAAGTTCTACTTCGTTTGTTTAGGAAAGTGGAGTTTGGTCAGCTGTGGAAGTTCTGAAAGCTTTACTTGAGACTCCCCCAACAGGATACCTTTCAGTTTATCATCACAGTTGACTATGTTCTGGTTGTTTGGATCCTGTCATGGACAACAAATTTTTCTTTAGAAAAGCTTCTTGACCACCGCGATAAACATTGTCCTAAGAAACTCAAGCTAACGAGAAATATGCCACCCAATGAGAAAAATGTCTTGTAATGAAATGTTTGACATTTTACATCAAAAAATGAGTATGTATCCGTACACCACACCAGCTGAGTACATCTCTTCGTAAAGGATTCCAGTAGACAGAACATGACATCAGTACAGTACTAATACAATTACACTCCCTGAATTTAACAAAGATCACCCTTATCCCGGCCAACATGATATACTCAATGTGCTACAGGTACATTATCTGAAGCAAATTACACCAGAACCAACTGAGAAGTCATGGCATAGCATCAATCACTTAGATTTAAGCTAAGAGTTAGTGCTGGGAACACTGGACAACGGAGAACCCTGAAACACATTGGCTCCTACACAGATACTGACACTGAAAGCTTTCTATCCCTCCTAGAAGGAACAAAGCCAGAAGTAGAACATTTTAAATAATAATTACACCAAACGCAAATCATTCAAATCCCAAGAACTGCCCCCCATAATAAATCAATCTTCAGATGAATCCCACAACAATTTTTACTAGCGATTGCGATCAACCACACAGCATACTCTACTAACAACACTTTAACAAGTGATTACACGAGATGTCAGTGACTCAATCCCTACAGTCATGTCCATGAAAATCAATCTTCAAATATATCTTCCCTAGTCATCACACGTTACATAACACACTCTACACTAACAACAATTATACTAGTGATAACACTAAACGTCACTCATTCAATCCCTAGAGCTGTGTCCCAATCTTTAGATGCATCCCACAACAAGCTTCCCTAGTGATCACACTCAATATTACATACCCTATTCACAAGAGTCCTTCACAATCGATACACACATACGCGCGCGCGCGCACTTGAATTGATTAAAAAAAACCATCCTATACCATATTTCAACGTACATCATTTCTTCAAGTAATAGCCATCTCAATCTTACAAAAAAAAAAAAAATTTTGCAAATGCGAACACCCAATTACGTAATCGGCCATCAATCTCACCCTACACCACCTCCCCCCAAAGCAAGCCATCCAATCCACCCCCCACCACAAAACCCACAAAGACACCAACTTTTTCAAACAAACAACCATAAAAACCAACAAATCTGAATAAAATTAAAAGAATGAATCGAGGACGGGGGCCTGGAGATTGTTGGTCGATTGTTGGTCATGATGTAAAACCAGACTCGAATGAAGCAAGTGAGGCGCGAGCACAGCGACTGGCCGAGGAAGTCCCGGAGGGGTGAAGGCAGGTTGGCGAGGTCGATGAGGCTGGCCAGCTTCTTTGGGTTGTCCGCCGCAGCCTTCTTCAACCGATGCGCCGTCGGCACCACACCCGCCGTCTCTCGCCGGCTGCCGGCGACGAGGTTGAATAAGGGACGCTTATTCTCTTTCCAAGCGGCTGTGGGCCTTCTATTCTTTTGTTGGGCCTTCCTTTTTTTGTTGGGCCTTCTTTTGGGAACGAAAAAAGCCCATCAAAATATTTTCTCACTAGGAGCTAGGGCATTGTTTGATATTTGATCTGAATCCAAAAATATTGACCTCGATTCCCCAAGAATCGTGAAAGAACGATTTTACAATCATATAATCGGAATCGGCCTTTGAATCTGCGTAGGCAAAAACACACCTATTCAAGCTAAAACTCGGCTTATTCAAAATCAATATATGAACCAATTTTGGATGCTTAATTATGAGATGAGTAATAAAATGATGGGGTAAGAAATTTGTGTGAGAGTAAGAATTTGGGAATTTTACATATGAGCTCACATATTTTCCTGCATGTTGATTGATATTTTTATGAGACATTTCACATCACAAGCGCATGTTGTTGTGAGATAAATCATTTTGATAGAATTGAATCGTGATTTGGTTTATGAATTTGACAATCAAATGGATGAGATACAAGACTCTACATGCAAGTTCACGTGCGAAAGGGAGTGGTAGAACCACTGAAACCTCAACTTCTAACTTCTACTTTGTTTATGTGTTGTGCATATGACACGACAAATCATATAATCCCAAATGAAAATATTATAGAGGGTAATATCATCATAAAAAGATCCTAATTGAAAAATAATTATGATGTTAATAATGTATATACAAACATCCATTATTATAATTACTATATTTGATCTACGTAGAGTCTTATGTGAATAAAAATTTAAGTATAACACAATAAAAATTAAGATTAGGAAATGGCTGAAATTCTCTTGACGTATCAAAGGCCACCGTTATCACATAGGCTCAATTTGGTAAGCATGAAAATAGTATAAATAAAAAAAGATTTAATAGGAGACGGAAATGCAATGAAGTGAAGTGACATAAAAATTTTAAAGGTTTCGCACGCATGATTGGATGGTTAAAAATAAGATGAAAATTAAATATTTCTTTCCTACTTGTGTCTCCCAAAATTTTCCCAATTTCTTCTATTTTTTGTAAAAAAATGTTAATTTGTGGAAGAAAATATGGCTGAATTCATAAAAAAAACTTAAGATATAAAGAAGTGTAATTGAAGAAGTGAAAATTTTATAGCTTTATAGGATGTAAGATTATTATTTTATAAGGAATTAAAATCAGAGAAGAAAATGGGATAGCCATTGGTAAAGTAAGAAAAAATTAGACTATGCATATGCATTAGGTGTTGCAAAATTTTTTTTGTAAAACTCCACCTAAAATATTGACTTGAGTTGGGTTAATAATTAATTAGTGAACTACATGGGTAATCAAGAGGGGTTAAAAGCCATGTAACTCACCTTAGTAATGGTTTATTAACCTTTGTATAGAATTAATTGTGTTAAAGTTAACTTCCTTAGGTGTGAATAAGAGTGTAAAGAATGAAGTTGTTTTTATTGTGTAACTTTCATCTTCTACCTTCTATAAATAGGTATTTAGGATATATTTTGGATATCTCATAGTTAAAGTTTTGTTTATTCCATTCTCTATTTCTTTGGGATTCCTTTGGCCGATGATAGTTCTTCCACAACCGGACTGGAGTAGCGAAGTTATATATAATAAAGGGTATGTTTGTAATACCATAAATCTGGTTTACGTTCACGAACCGAATTAGAATGTCACGGGTTCCGATTCGATTGGCTACGCTGAACCCAACTCGTGCGAATTTATTCTTGGTATCTTAAGATGAAGATATTAATCTCCATGCATGGGGTGAATGCATAGAACCCTAACATGCTACTATATGAATAACATGAAAATTAATTACACACCAACAACATTTATAATAAAATTAACAAAATTCCTGAAATTAAATAGACAAGCGCCTCCCCTGAAAGTGCAAGTGGGGGTCACTCTATCAAAACAACATATACAAATATATATATCAAGCATTGTCATTCACACAAAATTTTAAATCTGTTGCATAAATTGTTCTGAACCTTGGGTCTTGACCCACCTGTGCATTCTATTCACATTTCACATCATATTATCATATCTTGTATTTCTCAATATAAAGACATCATAAACAAAATACTAAACACTCTATCATCTGACATGTGTGTGCAAGAGATATCACTGCTCCTCCTTCCAGGTTGGCACATCTTACTCATGATCAACACCTATATATATTATAAAAATACGTCAGTAACGAGTGTTATTGGTCTAAAATATAACTATATCAAACTGGCTATGAGAACTAAGTCTCATGTGAAGAAAAACATTCATATATTTTATTAGAACTCTCTGAAGGGCACCTACCGAGGAGCCACCATGCTGCAGACCCAGTAGCATCCTGAACTGACTAGTTTACAGATACCTGTCTCTCGACATTTTCTCATTTTATTTTCTAGTCCTTCGGGACTATCAGTATATCTTAGGCCCTCTCTTTTCGTCCATAATTTTCCTAGCCCTGAGCCCAAAGGCCGAGTACTCTCAGGCAGTCGCCTTTAGTACCCTTTGAACCACAAGTCTGGACGTGCGTTGTAGTTAATAGTACCTATAAACCTCCATATTCTTCGGGTGTGAGGAACTCAGATGCGGAGTTGTGAGGATCTCATCCTTGAGGGTTATTATTTCGGAAAACTATTAGACTAAATGACTTGAGTTAAGTGGGATCAGATAAAATACCACTTAACCTGTCCTACAAACAGTAAAAATAAATCACGATAGAGTAGAACAATAAAGCAAGGTGAGTCCTAAACAGACCTAACAGAAGCTCCGAGCGTGTTCTCGTGCCTAGGTAGCAAATTCCTACTTCGCACCTACTGATGTGAAAATTATAACCCAAGTGCACATGCCGAATCAAGTAATTAAATGATAAGAAAGTATTGTCCCACGAGGAATTATTACTAGAAATTTTCAGTGACCAAAATTAATTTAATTAATTATACTTAATTGAAAGAAAATTTCAAAGAGTGATTTAATTGTAAACTAAAACTAAACTAATCTAAAATGCAATATTTAAATCAAATACTAACCTCAAGACGACAAACCTAAGATTTTCAATATCACTTAGTACTTTATATGATTAAAGTTATAACTTTTACCTATGAATTGTATATTTGGATTATTAACCACGGGAATTAATTATTTATGACATCTCTTAGATTCACCATAAACTTATCACTCGCACCCAACTCCTATATCTCTATGAAATTGTGTATGCAAATTGATACTTTAAGTTTTGCCCTTAACAGTTACCCAAGACATATGAATATATCTCTATCTCATATGTGAATCACCTAAAATAAATGAACAAAGACTATTTTATTCATTGACAAATTTAATCTTTCTATCTATAGACAAAATCAAATCTCTAGATCAGATCAGGCTAATGATAGCATTAATGCATAGAATAAAATAGATAATCCAACATCATAATCACATAGATAAAAATTAATAACTTTTATTAATCCATGCACTAGTTGTTGTTGAAAATCCTAGAAAAGAATTACTCCATAAAGTTTTCGATTAAACACAAGAAATTCATTTATGATATGAAAGACATCATTTAACTACAAAGAAAAGTAAATCAAAGTAAAGAAAAACTCTTTTGGAGAAAGCGTCTTCTTCTTCTGATCCAAATTCTCCGTCTTCCTTCTCTTGTCTTTCGTGTCGTCTCTTCGCCGTCTAATGTTGTTCTCTTCCTTAAAGTAGTTGCTACAAACTCCCATTAGTTGGCTAAGGATCGTCTTCTAACTCTTATACCCTGTTAGAATAGCATTAATTAGTACTTTTTACAGCAAAATCACAATAATTTCTCGCATTATTAATAATATCTAATAAACTTCTAAACTAATAAAATTGATATATAAACAACTCGAAACATGACAAAAACTCAATATAAAATGCAAATAATAATAACTTTTTTCCTGAGTTATCACCTACACATTAAAACTAAATACTAATGCTCATTCTAATCATGTGATGCATGAATGCGACGAAGAACTATATAAAATCACAATGAGTCAAACAAAGAACACAATAAAACATATACAATTAGATAATACATGTAAATACTAACATAACTTGAGTACTCATAAAACTTGGCTTGCTCCCGACTTGAGTCAATAATAATAAATTCTAAAAAAATATAAAATAAATATGATAAAATACATAAATAAATAAATTATGCTCAATAAAATAAAATAACATGTTCTAGACCTATTAACCCACCCAAAAATAATAAATAACGCGTCCTAACGCGGTAAATGGCTTAAAACTAATATTACGATCCACTATATAAAAAAATAAACTGGCATACTCTCATATATTCTGATAACTCATTCTTTGTTGTTGTATTCATGATGTTATCATCATATACTTGGGTATACATGACCCTCATGATCCATACACATGACCGGCCTCGGCTCAATACACACATTCTAAAATTTATTCGATGGAAAATAATAGTCAAACCAACTGGTTTTGACTATAAAACCCCGACTCTGGTCACATGTTCTACAATGTATAACTTATATGAAGGTTCTAATGAATTGTTAGGCAAGGTTGAGTTTTGACATTTACGTGTTAGACAAGTATTCTTTATTAAAGATTTAATATTTTGTACATTAGAACTAAAGTATTTTGTCATAAGGTGAAATTTAAATTCAAGAATTAATATTTTGTGCATTCAATGTTGGTGCAATTTGGTGTTTGAAAGAAAATTTGTAGCTCTCTCGTGATGTAAGTCAGTTTGGAGTTTTCGATCGATTTGGGCTTTGCTTCGTCTAGGTTAGTGTTTGGGCGATTCGGTTTATTTGTGTTGGTGCTAAGTAGGTCTTTGTGTGTTGTTGTGGACTTTGGCATTGGGTGCGTCTGGCATTGAGTTTTATCCATTCAGCCCCAATTGCCAAGTCATGGTTTTGTTATTGCTCGGGGTGGTTAGTTAGCCTAGAGTCGTGTTACATGCATCTTCGGTGTATCCTCTAGTCCTAATCGTACCCTAGTAGCTTCCCTTAGCCAGCCGCAACCTTTTCCCCCACTTTCCCCTCCTTTTCCCTCTTTTTCTCGTCATCTTGGGGTTCAGCGTTGTGGCACTGGGCCCGGAAGGCCGTAACACTGGCACGGTGTGGTGCTCCATGCATGTGCATAGCGCCTAAACATCACAATGCTCGTGCTCCTTTCTTCTCCCTTCTTCCCCTTTTTCTTTCCCCTTCTTTTCTTCATGCTCTAGGTACTCTTTTCTCCCTTACTACCTACAGGTCATTTAATCGATTTTTCAGATGAATAAAACCTCAAGGATGAGATTTTTGATGAGTTTTTGAATGATTTTAAGATTCAGCTCAAAGTCGCACTTTAACGCTAAATGACATGTCCATGCCCAAACTTGATATATATATTATGTTTTTTGATTTTGACTTTTATTCGAGAAAAAAGATGCATGACGTCATCAAGAGGCTCAGTTAGTACCCACATGTGGTGCTCGGTGACAGTCTTATACATATATGATACTAGCTTACTAGCCTGCATGCAATGTATATTTCAGTATTTTTGGACCGTTGCCTCCATTGAGTATATTTGGACTGTGCAGTGCTGCAGTGATTATCAGATGGCCCTTATTGGCCACATTACCTACATACCACCATCAGCTATTATTTGGCCCAAGTGTACAGATTATCAACGATTTTGATTAAGCCCTATTTGCTACTTGCTTATGATCAGTGTGTTATGGAGGAGTTAATATTTCTTTTCAATTTCTCATAGATAATTATTTTACCTATATGCCAGTATTGAGATTTTTCCCTATTAGTTATGTACAACTCAGTGACACTCGTTGCTGACACATTTTCTTATATTATGTAAGTAAGTAGGCTTGGTGTTGGCCAATGTAGCTGCGTAGATCATGAGGAACCTGGTGGTTGCTGGGCTGGTGTTTTGGTTGTGGGATTTTGGCTATTGTGTTGTGTCTTTTGAGGATGTTGTTATCTGCTAGATATATATTTGACTCTTGGTATGGATGTCTTGAGATTGTGACTTATGATGTGTATAGTTGTCGTGTGACCTTTAAACTTGTGTTGTGCCTCATGTTGGCTTGTGCCTCGTGATATGATACTATGACGGTTTGTTAGCTTTTGTGTATCTAACTATGTTTCCTTTGTTTTGGAGATAGAATACTCTAGGGTTGTAAAACCCACGATTCGAGTTAGGGTTTTATATTCAGAACCGGTCGGGTCGACCATTATTTTTCGAGCCGAGTCAGTTTCAGAACACGTGTACTGAGCCGATGCCGGTCTCGTGTATGAGCCATGAAGGTCATGTGTACCCAAGTATATGATGATAACGTCATGAACACAGCAGAAAAGAATGAGTTATCAGAATATATGAGAGTATGCAGTTCATTTTTTTTATTATAATATATAATGGATCGTAGAATTAGTTTTAGGCTGTTTACCGCGTTAGGATGCGTTACGGGCATTTTGGGTGGGTTGATAGTTCTAGAGCATATCATTATGATTTTTTTGGTGTTGTTTGATTTTACAGGATTTTTCCCAATTTTTATGAATTTTTTTTAGGATTTAATACGACTTAGTTATTATACTTGACTCGAGCCGGAGACGAGTCAAGTCTTAATTACAAGTTTGCCACCCAACCATTTCTTCTCCACCCCCGACGTTTTCTCCCCCACGCCCAAACCCTAGCCTCCGCGCCGCCCCTGTTCGCGTGCCACCGCCGCCACGGCCGACGCCCCCTGGCCGCCGATCGACGCCGCCCAGCCCAGCCATGGAGTCGCCCTCCGCCCCGACCAGGCCCGGCCACGAGCTGGCCGCCGTGACGCGAGGAAGCCGCGCCTTTGCGTCGTGCTTCCGTTGCCAACCGCGCCACCGGGCACTGTTGCCGCGATCCAGCAGTCGCCTTGGCACCCTCGACCCCTCAGCCGCATTTCCCGACCGGAGCAAAGGCCATCGCCGGCCTGGCCGGCCGGATCTAGCGAACCATCGCCGCCGCTCCATATTAGCCTTTTCTCTGGCGAGCCGCCGCCCCCATTGGCCGTGTCGATCCCATAGATGAGTCGGGCTCGCCGAGCCGGTTCCAAGGGTACCCAACACGACCACTTTCCGGTTAGTAGACGCGCCGGCGATGGCTGCTCAGAAAACCACCGGAAGCCGCCAGAAAACCGCCAGTAGTTGCCGGAAAATCGGAATTTCTGGAATTCGCTGGAATTCATCGGATCTTCCTGCGGAGTTCACCCAGTTGGACTCGATCGAACGTCGGACGCCGAGGAGCGCCGAACCCGAGCTCCGAGACGCGCGACGGAACCCCAGCCGTCATCGATTGCCGACGACGTGAGGTATAATTACTCGATTTGATTATTTAAAATTGATGATGATTGTTAGCACAACATGTTAGGATCTGGATTTATGATGTGATTGATAGTGCATGGAGGATGTAACTGACCTGCAGCCCAAAGTGCAACATAATGGGCTAAGTCATTTCTTTAAAAATAGGCAACCCTGAAAGTTAAAGATCTATAGTCCCGTTCCTCACTTATAAACAGGATCTTCTCCCAGCAGGTATTAGATGTGGGACCAAGTTGAGGGATCCTACACAATCCAACGCCACCTTAGGGGAAATTTTGTCCCCCGAAATGCGCTCCATTATTGGGCCCGTTACTAGCCTTAGCCCATGTCCTTTTTGGCCCGTGGACCGATTGTAACACCCCAATCCGGTTTACTCTCAACCCGGACCAGAACTGTTACAAAGGATCGAACTACTCGTAACCCGATTAAGTTGGCTGACCCATGGTTGCATGAATCGAAATCGGAATCGGAATCGGTTTTCCAGGGAGTCGGAATCGGAATCGGAATCGGTCTGAATCGGCCAAGAATCGGTTCAGTTGAATCGGTCCAAATTAATTTAATCGATCATATATAATAATTTGATAATTTATAATATAAATATATTAAAATTGGGTATTGATGTTATTTTGATATTATTCTGTATATTATAGTTTCTGATATTTTTAAATATTTTTTAAGATTTTTTTAAATTATTTAGAATTAATTATTATTTTTGACTCGAGTTAGACTCGAGTCAACTTTTAATTACGAGAATGCCACTCCTTACCCTCGCCGCCGCCGCCGCCGCCGGCCCGGTCGGCGGCGAGTCTCGAGGCGGCGATGTCGGAGGATGTCGGCAGCCCGGTCGGACGAACAGTCAGCGGCCCGCAGCCGGCGGCGAGGCGGCCCGGAGCGGCGGCGAGTCGGCGGCGAGTCGCGGCGATTCGTGCGTCAGCAGCCCGATTCGGTCCGGCCACGCTTCGGCGGCGACGTTGCGAGGTCGGCGGCGAGGTCGGTAGCCCGGTCGGCGGCGAGCCCGGAGTCGGGGAGCACGACGGAGGGCGGAAACGGGGCGGCGGCGGGCGGACGAGCGGCGGCGGCGCGGGGGAGCGGGTTTGATTTTAGGTTTTTAAAACCCAAATTACCATTTT